>DWTR01000104.1:0-13560 GCA_018244935.1 Ardaris minthe | reverse complement strand
TGATATGATATGACATGTTACAGTTAATTATTATTATTATTAAACAACATGAATCGCGAGAATCACCTACTATTCCTTACAACAGGTTAAATTATTTTATTTTATTAATTCAGGATAACGGGCGTGATGTTACGTGTTATTAATTCACTACCGCATCAACATATCGATACTTTTGTGTTTACACATTATTTTTAAACTTTCGGTATCGGATTCAGATGACATACGAATTCGATTCAGCTCAGTTTTATTTTCAGCTGAAATTTTACTCGCAGCAAACATCATCATCTCAAATAAATATATACGTATCCCACATTATAAACAAACATACAAACACATGCCTCGCTCATAGAGCTTAGTACACATCGTGATATTATTCCCTTCAATAAATATTAAATGCTCTCTTGTCTACTAATTGTACACATTATACATTTTGTAAAACCGTTTTTTAAACATATACACATGCCACGGCAGGTGGAACGGGATGGGCAGAGAACACCGAGTGCCAAATATCCTGACGGACCTGCCGCGCTACATCTACATTCATTACTCTTTTCATGCACGTACGTCGGTTTCGGAGACTCGTGACTCCCCCCATCAGCCATTATCTGGCCCGCTTGGTCAAGATAATTGCTATTCAAGAACCTAAAAAAACAAAGAATGTGTGAGTGTGTGCTATAAATACACGATCGCGTGCACACTTAACTAGTTAGTATATTAAAATACGTTATATGGAACTATCAGTGAAGGAAATTGCTATTTGGCTGAATTTATAATATGACTGATTATGTTCGTACATTTAATTTGACCAACCATCGGTATGTCCAGTACAGGATATGATAATGGTCGGTGACTAATGATTTTCATCAAATACACAATGTTGTCCGTGTGCAGCGGTGAACTTAGTACGGGTTGACGACGATGGCGCTTGTGCCGTGACGTTTTTATATTATTTGATGACCGTGACCATTTACGAAATTGGATTCACCCGTTTGCTATGATTACCCGAGTGTGTGTGACGCTGCAAGCCAACTGTACGTCATGACGTAGAACATAAGTCAGAACAAGACAGGACAAATGCACTTGAGTGTTCCGTACATATACGAGTGAAATCAGCTCGTTGTTATTTCATATATTCGTTTATATTGTTAAAACATTCAGTACTGTTGGTTATTTTACACAACTATAAAAATGTTCCAAGTTGGCCGGATTTTGAAAGTTACTAATTTTAAAAATGTATCTTTTAAGTAGTTATAATTGATTACATTATTACATTTTGACTTAACATCAAGAAATTATTTTATATTTATAACATAAAATCACTTCTGTATTTACTCCAATGGGTAGGGCAGAGGAGTGCAAAACTACCACAGTAATACGTCCAATGGAATAGGGGTGGGCTTATATACCATGCAGCCATATACTAGGCATAGATTCAGACTACGTACGTGGGAGACACATTTAGACTGCAGGGAATTCAAGTTAGAAAAACTCAATAATACTCCCCCAGCACAGGGATTGAACCCAGTACCTCTTAGTCAACAGTGGCACTTGCAAGACTAGATCAACGAGCCATTCAAAATTTATTAAACCAACGAGACAATTGTTATTTCATATTAACAAATACTTTTAAAATCAACAATTAGTCAAATTTCATAGTCAATATAATTTTATTCATACATTCATTCATTCATTCATTCATTATTATTTATACCATCAAAAATACTCGTTAAAATGTTGTACAACCTTATAAACTTACCATCAGCAATATGCCCTAACCAAGCTCGCTTCAATTCACGAATCGTTTTCGATACACAACCGCATCAAAACAACTAACGTTCAGCGGTATATTGCATGCTATAATAAGAAACCAAGGAGATATTAAAACAGTTAAAACGCAGTTATGTTGTCATTATTTCTAAAACACAGCCAACTGCTGGGATGAAAGTTAAAAAGTTGGTTCACCCAAGGTGGGGTAAAAGCGGTAAAAACGCACTAAATTGCTATACAAGATAACAAGAAAATGAAAATACAAACGGACGATTAATATATCAAGAAGATGTATTGAGTTAATGTTTTTATCACAAAAGCTATCGTAACAGCAAAAACTTTAAGTAGATTGTAAATTAATTACATCAAGAAATCAATAGTTACTTATACAAATTAAATACAAAATAAATTATTATTCTTAATTGATTATCAGTATTAATTAGTCACAATAAATATATATTTGTAGTTTTAACTGTGTAATGACAAGTAATTGTAAATTTCATTTGAACTGTTATACCTTCGAATGTCAATTTTTGTTCGAATATTAAAAATTCAACGCTTAATTCTACGCATAAATCACGTACCACACGCTGCTAGTTGATTTGAAAACGCACACGCTGAATATATTCCCATAATGTTGTATTTTTAAATCTTAATTATATCGAACAAACATTTTAAAAAATTCACGGGATTAATTTATTACTGTTACAAGTTATAAGGCATTGGCACATAAAAATATTTCCTACATTAAAAAAAAGAATCGGCACGTAACGTTTGGTATATAAGGGCGCGCGTAGAAGCCGCTTGAGTAGATACCTGTACGCCGCGCGGTGTGCCACTCGCAGCGACTCGGAACCTAACACATGTGAGTTGGACTATTCATATATTACATATCGCATTTCATACTGAAACTTTCGTGTAATCTTAAATTTTCTACGCAAAAATTCTTGTAAAATTCCTTTAGACATTTTATCCTGCATTTTATATTTTAAAACAACTTTTCTATTTCAAATCATCCTAAATCTAAAATAAAGTTTTAAATCAATTTAAAAACATTACAATGGCCGCGTGACTAAACGTGCCACACCGAAAATTGCTTTAAGTTAAAATTCTGGTTACCGGTTACATTATATATAACGCTATCGTATGTTTAAATTTATTTTTGAACTGTAATACCCTTCGTATATTATTAATCTCCCAAGTCTTAATTCTGAAATTTTCAAACTTCACAAAAACCTTATAATTCACAAACTTTTTCCCAATTAAACCATTCGTTCATTGGTCCGTCAAACGCTTCTAATGATAATTATAAAGTCACTCATTTCAAATAATATTCTGACAATATCAGAACCCTTTGATATTTTTTTTTCACGGCACAAGTTTTCGTTATTTTATTAATCGTAACTAATATCGTTTGCATTGACAAACAAACTAAAGCAAATAACAATGTATGTGATACCCTAGAATATATTACTGCCTCATTCGTCGAGTGATTGCAAGATAGATAGGTTGCAAGATGCGACTGCCGATAGATAAGTCCTAGGTTCCAATCCAGAGTCAGTTACGACTACGGATTTATCTAACTTACATTTTCTCGTAGAAATTTTTAGTAGTGGATCGGAGCCTGGATTTGTCTCCGGTGTATGGCAATAAGCTATTCCATAGTTAGACGTATACGTAACTGGTGAAACGTGGGAGTGTACTTAACTCCTCTGCCTACCTGCCTAACAGGTGCGATGTTAGATTAAAAAATATTATTGCGTATATAGAAATAAACGCTAAACTACAAAATCCTCGCTTTACAGTTATTCTATTCTTAAATATGTTAAGTTACACATTCTTTACTCAATAGCGTAAAAACACGATACCAAACGGCGCAATGATAAATATATCCAATTTATTTCATAACAGATTTTCATATAAGTTAATAGTCATTCGCTAGATATCTTTGTAGTATCTACTCGTATATATTAGTAAATAATTAATACGTAAAGTTAGGTGAAAATTACTACATTCTCTCGAACTTTAAAACCAAATCCTAATTTTGCTTATGTTCCGGAGCTATGACGACTCGATACATTAAAAAAAAATCCCAGCAAAATGGGTCTGAGGCTAACAAAAATGAAGACAAATAGAGCAATTGTATTATTTGTAAAACAAAATGGATTTTTTATTATGATTTTAGGTAATTTGGCTTGACATAAATACTAGTATAAAAATGAAAACAACGTTTACAAATAGAAGACCAAATGTTAAAATAATAAAATGGTTAACATTGTCACACCCTAATAATTTTTACAACTTATACTTTGAGGACCTTTTTATATTTTTGACGTAAACCATTTTTTTTCTATCTTTTGTCCATTTTATTCCAGCCAGTGACACTAAATATTTACTTTGATAATATTTTTATCTAATTGAACACCATTTCAAAGTCGAAAAGAGAGCTCAAAAAACATTCCATGTTCATACGTCCATTTAGCTTTAAAAGTCGTGGCTATCAACGGAATGTTATTTCTCATAGAGTTGAAGTTTATATGTTATTATATCTTTTTTGTTATTTGAATTCAATACATTGTATGATTTAAAAAATACTTTGCTCTTCAATTACATACGACTAACATAATTTTTCGTGAAACGAAACAGCCGTCTTTGACCTATGCCATATTTTGACTTGTCCACACAATGTATCGTGAGAAAACATTGAACACTTCCTTTGCGATTTGCTAAAATACTACATTAGTACCTTATGAATAGCAGAGTCAAATACATATGTATATGATATTTAAGAAAATATATTCGATATCTCTCTATCTTTACTGAGCTATCTTGCTTTTTCTACGTTCATCACTCTCTTCATACTTGCACGTCGATATCATAGACTTCTGATGCTCCTCTCAGCCAGTATGACGTTATAAAAAAACTTAATTTTCCTTTCGCCGTTCAAAATATATTATAAATATGAATTAATATAACAAATTAACAAGATACGCACATTAAAATTCACTACTTTTTATGTACTGCGAAAAAGTGGTAATGGAAAATGGTACTCGCCTACCGAATTGTAAACCGGCTCATCCACCCAGATTGCGCAGATCAGATTGCGGAGTGGATCCGTTGCGGTCATCATTTCAAATATCCGTTGATTACCTGTAACGATCACATCCGTTTCGTTTCCCCCTTTACTGCTTGTTAAATACTTCTGCAATATTCACTAAAACAGTTTACCTGACTTCAAGCGAAAATAGCCTTGCAGTCAGGACTCAAGTGGAAACCAGCGCCACGGATCTTGGCTTAAGCCGAGTTCGACCCTTTTCGATGTGGCTATCTTACAGCACCAACCATTTTACTTCTTTTTAATATGAGACATTTGTATCACATTTTAGTATTTTCTTTTATGTGTTTAAGTCCTGTTTTGTTTTCTTTTCTTCTTTTTTTAAATTTATGTACGAGTATGTTTAGTTAAGATGATAATATTGTCATTTATAATATTACTTCTTTATAATATTCTAATGCTACTGTTGATTTTAATGGTGCCTATATTTAGAAAACTGTATTTGTACCTTGTGCTTACATAAATATATTATGTTCTTTCCATCTGAGACTACTACACTATACACAAGGGCTATACATAAGGGCTGGCCTCCATTAGAGTTATTTGCGTTTTTCTATTAAAAGAGCATAGCAAACACATTGGGAGGTGACTTAACCTTAGGTACGATGTGTCCAAGTGTCAAATACTTCATGCGTTCACGTTTAGAATCACCAGAGGGATAAAACATTCTCATAATCCAGTCTTTCCAAAGTAATGGTGCTGACAAAAATATTTGTAACGTTTAAAGAATTACTTCCTTGCGATCCGCGCCTCTGCTCTCGAGCGTCAATCGTGCTTTGAATATTTGTGTTGCGTTGGTAATATTCATTATGTACGAAATATTTTGCACCGTGTGCGACACGGTAATGTTTCTATAGGTCCTAACGATAGACTATCATTTGAGAACTTTCTGTAACACGCCTCTTGTTCCGAATCTTTTCGAAATATTTTTTACTGACGATATTTTACATGAACATAATGTAAAAAATGCTCTTGAAACTATATTCTGCAGCTAATCAAAGTTCAAAAAAGTTTAAATATATTTCGTGTACATGTTCAAAGCAGTAAATTAAACTTCATACACAATTAAAAACGCTATCGTACTAAATAGTGATTTAAAAGTTTACCACGCCAAGGCTTAAAATTAATTAAAATCCCCATATCACGTACATACATAAATTAAGTTGATTTTGTCATGAGTAATTATAAACAATTAAAAATAGATATAAAGTTACTGAAAAAATAAACTCTGACCATTCTAATGCCATTGACATTATGAAAACACATCCAAAAATAAAATAAAGTAATTTCTGTCAACTATGAAACTGTTTATTACTGTGAGAGTAATCCGTGTCCAATCGGGATTTATGGGAGACGATTTGTAACCAATTAAGGATTAGTACCTTAGTACAAATCGATGGTTGAACTTTGTCTCGTAAAACTGTTATTTAGTCGTAGACATAGCAGACAAATGGATAATTCATAAAAATATTTTCTATGAAGATGATACAATTTGAGATAAAAACTTAGGATATGACACAAACCGGCAGGCAGCAGTCACGAATGCCAAGGCCTTTAGAAATTTGCAATTTATCGTATCTATACATGCATACATATTATTATATATACGTGCATATTATCGACACATGCATTTTATCTATACATGCATATTATCTATGCATGCATATTATTAGCGTCATGCAGTTCAGTAAGCAATAGGTCCTAATAAGGCTATTACTAGATCAATATTTATTCATGAATGACACATCTCGAATGCATTTAGTAGTATTTAGTATGTGTCGTTTTAAAGGCTGGTCGCAAATGCCTGGCAACTCTTCAGGACTGTGATGGTCACCTCTAGTATACTCGTACATTACAGAACCAGCGTGAACCATATACGTCAGACCCAGAAAGAAATGGTTACAATAACAATTCGCTACAGCAGAATTGGGTATAGCGGTGGCACTCGATCACATCAACAGTCTGTCTAAGTACATGCTGGACATAGATCTCCCCTGTGAGGTTTTTGGCCATAATCGCCACGTTGGGCACGCCCCCCACCATGGGGATCGCCGAGCACTGCGCCTCGCGCCGCCTATGCTGCTGTCCGTGGACAGACTGGACATTTGGCCGTATCTAGGTAGGCTGCGCCGTATGAGCAGTGCCACCGCTCATTGATATATACCAACAGTACTAGGACATCAGTAACTACTTCGTACTACAGTAAATACTTCGAAAACAATCCTTAAAATGTCTGGTTCCTAGCTGTAATTAGTACAGTACAAACATCTCCATTTTATTAGCGGATGATGCAAGCTGAAGTCATCTACATGAATAGTCTTCACGAACTCCTTCTTAAGTTCCATTACAAACGTATTCGTACATACATGAAGTGCCAAAAATTTTATCTACTTGCTTTTTTTACTACTGCATTCTATGTAAAAGTTTACATATATCAATGTTCTCTAATCGGATATGTGTTTCATGATTTCATTTTATAACTTTTAATCTGCTACATATTTTATACACGTTATTAGTAATTTATTAACGTAACATCACGCCTGTAACCCCAGGCGATAGGCCGAGGAGTAATACACTCCCACGTTTCACCAGTTACGCTTATGTCCCTCTATGGCATAGGTAGTGACTCTATTGCCATACACCGGGCACGTACCCTGACTCCGAGCCACTATTGGAAAATCTAATGTAGCAAAATGCAATACTGCCCGACCCGGGATTTGCACCCAGGAGCTACCGTTCGGCAGTCGGGCTTGCAACCAACACGACCAACGAGGCAGTTCATTTATATGTATGTCTATATATACGTACATACATATTACACGTGCAATTTTCCATAGGGATAGGCAGATACCAATTTCCTTTGGCTAGGGCCTTCACAAACTTTTTTTGCCTCTTCTTTATACATTTATCAACGTTCTTACTTTTGCTAGTCTCTTGAAAGCAAGTTTATGAAATAGTATCCTGTATCTATGTAAGTTACAAACTCTATCAATATTATAACTAGTAAAACGTTATGATCAGCCAAAGAAAAGCCAATCGACCCTCAGTCAAACGTAAAATTAAACCCAAATTGCTGAATTATATGTAAATTGATCCCCATTATATATAACTGAAAATACTACAGTTATTATCAGTGCTAGTAAAGTTATAATATCCACTCTTTGACTTTACTTTGTGTACTACTGTACTTTAGGTCGCACTTTACGAGCATACGTGACGTCACACCCAGAATTAATTACAGGATTTTTCTAGAAAACAGAAACAAAAAAGAGTGCATCGACCCAGCGACGCAAGGATAGAGTTGTTGACTCTGCGTTGTCAATTTATATAAATTAAACACGAAGGCGCGGCCAAATTCTTAATTCACTCACAAAAAATTCAAAACCAAAGTGTGTTGCATTTGTATTTAATTGACATTTTTCTTTCTACAGTATGATCCTACGTTCACACCAGTTTATCACTTTACTGTCTCTTTCTATAGCGCGGCATTTCATGGTGAATCGAATCGGCAGATGTTTCGAAATGAATAGAACAAAATATGTTAGTGCGCTGCACCGTAAAATGCCTGGTGTAATTGCTTTTCTCTACAAGGTAATGCGACCACACGCTGTTTCGGTAACTTGGCATTGAATTGTGACCAATTACAACTAACTGTCAACTAATTACGACGTCAGTGCGAAAAGCTCGAGCTCAATTATTTCATAAACATAGGTGAGGTGATGAGTGTGAAGCCATGAACCTTTTCATAAAATTCATAAACCTACTCTATTTATTTGACCATCGCGTAGCATCCATCACTACCCAAAGGGTTGTTCCCGTATTAGGATACTTATGTCTACTTAATACATATTATAACAAATGCAAAAACCGTTGTTTTACAGTAAAACATATTCCTGTGCTTCTTTATCAAGTTATGACGGATGTAAGCTTTCATACATGACCATATTCAAACACACACACACCTTAGCCTTATTTCTATTTAATAAAATGTATATACATTATTATACATAACTATACACCACTTTGGAAATAAACGGTAAGCATAGTTACATACTGATGTATGCGGAGAATCATCGGTGTGTCTAAAGCCCAAGATAATTTCTGATTACACGATAACAGTGACAAAGCGGCCCTTCATAAAACTCATTTGCATGAACGTTACCTGCGCGCATGTCGATATTCCATGCGTGGAATAGCACAGAGAATACAGTATGAAATTTTGTTTATAGCAAACAAGTCAACAAGCCGTTTTACCTTCTCTTCGGCAGTTTGATACCAATTGTAGCCTAACATCACGCCATTAATTTCATGCCGACCGTCTAAAAAAATACGTACATAAGTTAAGCCTGTACATATTTAATCAAATGCTACAAATAACTGCCTGGTTACTCGAGTGGTTGCAAGCGCTACTGCTGATCGAGAGGTCCTGGGTTCAAATCCCGAGTTCGGGTATTTTCGGACTTTCCTAATTTCGATTTTCTAACAGAAATTTTTAGTAGTGGCTTTGAGTCAGGCTGCGTACCCGTTGTCTGGCAATAGGTGCACACTCCTTATGCCATCTTGGCACATAAACTTAACTGATGAGTCGTGGAAATTGTACTACACTCCTCTATCACCTATCTTATTAAAGCGTGATGTTACTTTCTTTCTACACTGACAATAAATAAAAAATTATCGGTATGTAACTTCTAATGTATTTTGTTTTAAATTTCTATGTTAAGAAAAGTAATTACTAAAAAGCTACGACTAAATATTGAAAAGGGTAAAAGTTTCATTGCGTCATCGTAATATTTAGAAAACAAAGAACTCCCACACAAAAGTTGTCAATATTTTCACACACATTTTAACCTCAATTTACATCTCCATTTTTAAAAGTAGTGACACAAAATGTTTTATGTCACATGACACGTTATTATATTATAAGCCTATTCAGTCCACTGCTGGGCGTACACACCAGCAAAGGAGATTTTGCCCATAACCTCACGCTGGGCGTACGGGTTGAGCGAAAAAGGACAACCGACTGATTTTAGACCTTTCAAATCGATTTTCGTCAATTTTGTTTCATCCAACGTCTCATAGAAGGAAGAGAAATAAACCAAACAGAAATTTCTCCGTACCATATTAAGCAATCGTATATTTTCTTGACACTTTTGTAGTTCCCTCCATTTTTCTTCGTTTCAATAATTTGTATTTAATATCTTATCTGCTCATGTTCTTGGAAAAGTGTTTGAAATGAAACAAAGGGGTTTGCATCGAGCGAGCCGCAGCTTGTCTACTCGCAAGCGACATGCAAATGCCTTGTTGAGATAAATGCCAGTGTATAGAGCCCGAGACATAAGCTACCGCGATATTATCTTTAGTTTTTGTTTCATAGTGTAGGAATCGAAATTTAAAAAGTTTCAAATTTTTCTAAACTAAATTAATGAGTATTCTATCAAAGGTTGCTATTACTATGCTATTATCGTCTGGATTCTAAGCCGATATATTAAACTTTTACTCATAATATTATTGAAAAATAAGATTATTGAAGCTCTTTAACTAATATTGATACACAAATTGGTTGGTCTTCTGATTTGTCCATCTTATTGTTCAATAAATTTGAACATAAACAATTTGAACAAAAACAATTGACTGGCGAACCGTGGGAGTGTACTACACTCCTCTGCCTACCTCTTCGGGGATTACAGACGTGACGTCACGTTAAAACCAATAAAAAATACCGAAGAATTATACAATCCTAAAGAATTAATCAAAAGTAACGTTATCAAAAGTTCTCGATGTACCGCCCCCGCTTTTCACTTGTACCACAACCCAGGTACCGATGATTATCTTTTATTCATTTTTCTTCAGATATGCACCGCGATTAGTAAGGTTCCATTGCTGAGAGTTATGTTTTTTTTTAAACAATAAAGTCGCACAAGTTCTGAGCGTTTCAAAGAGTTTTCAACTGACATAAATATTACTAAGTTTTTATCACTACTATTTCCTTGGGCGCACGGAATTATGACTACTTTGGTTTATGAAGCATTTTCCTAGACTCGCAGCCTCATTATGGACTACGTTGGAAGGCTGATATACTAAATATCGTCCTCCCATACTGTTACCTACTTACTCCCTTCAACCAGAAATAGATGCAACAGTTCAGCTTGACAATCAAACCTTGAATATTGTATAGAACTCTACCATTCGACCAACGAGGCAGACAAAGATATTCAAAGTTATACGATATGAACAATTTATCAGAATTTCTAATTAAGACTTATTTTCGCTATCCAATAGAAATGAAGACCCTTATTTTCCGCCTTTACAATTTCTGTTGCTCTACGCCCACCCTTAGTTCAAACTAAAGTGAATGTTTAGTTTACGCAGAACTTGCCCAATTAAAAGGCTGTGAACAATTTATCAATGGCTCCCGAACCCTCAAAATTATTGCTGGAACGAGAATGTTTATTGTATAAACATCTCCAGAATACCTTTGTAGAGTAAATAGAGATTTCATTACAATAAAGATAATTTGTTCATAAAAGTAACAATAAGATTTTAACAAAACTTTTCTCAACATAACAATAACAGTTCAACGTAAATTATCGTAATATTTCGACTGGCCGTATAACATTAAAACATATATGGCTCTCTTCTAAAAGCGCAAAAAGAACTCTCCTTGAACGCCTCGAAAATATTTGCGACTCGGATATTATAGGACAAGTATATATGCAAGGTGACCACGCTAGCGGATTTCTTAGAGACTAACGTTAAATATTTTTATTATTGTGACTGATAACGCCATACGTATTTAATATATAAAATGGGGTGTTGTATGGCATGTAAAAAAGTCTACAGTAAAGTTACGAGAACTTGTTAATAGAAACAAGAATTGTCATATAGTAATATGTAAGTAATTGTAAGAAATACGATATACAGTGTAATAATAATTTTTCAGACATTATATAGAAGCTAAAAGATATTATCAATTTACTTAATGGATCTATAGACGATAAGAATCATTTTGTAAAGGTTATTTTATTATTACCAACTTTACTTATTATTTTTTTGGATAAGAGGTTTTATCACTAAAATATATTTTACGTTACATAATGAACCGACGATCGTTATTTATACTTATTTCGTTTCCATTTAGTTCTCTAATAAAGTTAATTTCAAATATATTCAGTTGTTATTCAGACCTTAAGTTTTGTATTGAAATGTAAACGTTCTTAAATATATTTAAATTGTATTCTTTTATATCAATATTTTCAAAATTGTAGATCAACTTGCTCGATATTATATTACGAATACGTTTTTCAATCGGGGAAATATCTAGATACAGTTACATATATAGAGCATATTTTCACATCTAGTCTCTCACGGGATAGGCAGGGACACCAATAGGAATGCATGTAAATTAAATATACATATATTCGTGATTTCTGATTTCTACATCATAAAAAGTATGTAAGCTTGAACAGAACACAAAAAGAAAAAATATAGTCACGCCATATCCCTTACGGGGTATATAGAAAGCACGGAGCACCAACCATCCATATGGTATTCAAAAACCCAGTAAAAATCGGGAATTGCAGGCGTGGTGATACGTGTTTCATTAAAAAAATCCTTAACACTAGTTACAGTAGTACTAATACAGCAGTTTCGAAGTCAACTTTAACCAAGTGCACAATTCACGGGAATTTCTCTAACTGTTTGAAGTATCGTGTCGTTGTATATTCCCGGGAACTCGGAGAAATTGTGTTTATTCAGAGCGATTTGTTTACTGTGTGCAGTGCGCATTTCGTGTCCGACAGTGTACTGCTCAAATATACCATTCCGCTAATATTATCTTTCACAAGCGTCCGAGGGCGGTAGTGAAGTTTTGGATGTAAAGGTTATTATTTAGCATAATAATAATAAAACATTAGCAAGACGCAGCCAATTATGAATCAAAATGAATATTAATTAATGTAAAAGTTGAGAGTGTTGATGATTGAAACAATTCGCATATTTGATTTCCTTATTACATCGTTCAGCAGAACTTCGGACCGATTGTCCCTGAGAAGTAGTAGGCGGTCGAAAATATTAGTATTTAAGACACCGCCTAGAATTTTCCACACCTAATAGAATGCTGTTGTTAAGAAATGTGTTCGAAAAAATGTGATAAAGTATCAGTAAATACTGATTACTAGTTCACAAAGCATTTGAATTTAGGACGTAAATGGAACTGGTGAAACGTTGCAGTGTACCACACTCCTCTGCCTAGCTCTTCGGGGATTACAGGCGTGATGTTACGTAGAAATTACTACGATTATTATTGTGGATTCGATTACTAACCAGTATAAAAAACATATGTGATGTGATATTATTAATAATCCTATTTAAGTTTGGAGAGAAACGTATAAATAGAATTAATTGTAGATAAGTCCGTAGAAAATTCTAAATCTCTATGAAACGTTTTGGTCTAAGACTCTGTGTCGGATTATACATTGCATATATATGGATATTACAGCAGATTGCCGATAATGCGTAAATAATGTATAATATTTACAGCTTAGTACTAGAATTCATTGAGTCTTGGATATCAGAAGAGATTACTGTACTTGCTGAAGTACCCGGTCGGTGGAGATTCCTGAGCACAACATATAGGAATCCAATAATTATAACTATCTAGTTTCATTGAAATCAGAATC
>DWTR01000103.1:0-13567 GCA_018244935.1 Ardaris minthe | reverse complement strand
CCTGGATGGTGATCAAGCCCTGCCGTGCCTGGGCGAGCAGCTTTGAAATCCGGCCTTTAATCACCACCACCTCTTTCAGGAGGCTCTGCACCTCTATTTCCTGTCGGTGCTCCATAATCCTGTGCTCCAGAAGATCACCCGCCTCTTCGCACTTGACAAGAACTTCTATACCCTCCTGGAATTAAATCAAAATATTGGGTAGTACACAGAGACAACGTTTGTGGCAGCGGTTACATGTTCACAATAATAAAAGCTTTTAAAATGGGTTCAACCTAATTTATTACCATCACTGGAGTATTGGACGTCTTTTATACGACATAGATACTTGGTTAAAGAGACGAAACCTCCTACTTCGGGGATTGTGAGTTGGAATTGGAGTTTCGACATGAACTTCGATATATGAATGGAATCATCCTACGCTGCACCATCGCGGCGCTTGTAGTAGGGATTATAGGCCTCGAGGACTTCTTCTCTACCCAATCAGGTCTCACGGGGACACTGCCCCATGGTGTTAAACACCCCGCCTACAGACGGTGGTGGCAGGCCTGTATCGTGCTCTCGCCGGCTCTACGTACTAGTCGTCGCTCTCCTCTTCGAAGCTCGACGTCAGTCGCACGAGCTCGCGCGGGAGCGGCCGTCCGTCCGGTGGTCGAGCGTGGAGGGGCGCGGACACGTGGAGGTGTGTGTGGGCCGCTGTCAGCGTGTACCTACGTCGTGCCGACAGCGCCACTAACCGCTCGAGTGTTACCACTCTACGGTCGCGCGCCAATATGTCGTTCCGAACGTAACAACCCGATCGAGAGCCGGAACGTCAACATCGATCGGAGTAACGCACGTGCGACACGAGTCCGGCGGATCGCGTGGTCCACCTGAGGCTTCATGCGCAGCGTGCGGTCGATGTGACATCCCATGTACTTCACCTTTGGCTGCCACGCTACATTCTCACAACGAAGACGCAGCGGCGATTGCATGATTCGCTTATGGCTGAACAGGATGGCGACCGTCTTATCATCATTGACGGCCATACGCCATTTGTCTAGCCATTCGGTCAGTAGGTCGAGCAGGCGCTGCATTCTGCACATAGCGGCCTCGAGCCATTTGGACGAGGAGAAGTATGCACTGTCGTCCGCGAACAGCGCGAGCGTGACGTCATGCTCCCACTCCTCGAGGTGACCCGATAGAGTGGGGATGTCGTCTATGTAGGACGCGTATAGCAACGGCGAGAGGCAGCTGGGCTGCGGCACACCGGCACATATGGATCTGGGGTCTGAGGTATAGTCCTCAACCGCAACTCGGAACTATCGCCCATCTATAAACGACACTTTTAACCTAACCAGGATAGCCAGCGCGGGCGACTCCATCGGTTACTCCATGCCGCGAGCCACACACGTTCGAAGGCCTTCTCTATATCGAGAAATACTCCGACCGTGTACCGCCCGCGATTGATCTCGCATGACAAATGATTGATCACCTGCATCAGCTGAAGCGTCGTCGAGTAGCTGGCACGGAAGCCGAACAGCTAGTCCCTTATAACAAGTGACGCACGCAGTCTTTTGAACACCACTCTCTCGAACAGCTTCGCTATGTTAGGCAACAGCGTTATGGGACGATAGCTCGCCGGGAGACGGCGGTCTTTCCCCGGTTTCGAAAAGACTGTAACCTTCTCCATCTTCCAGGTGGTCGGTGGTGGTGGTTCCAGGTGGAGCAGTATGCCATTGAAGAGCTTCGTTATACTGACCATGGCTCTTTTGAGCAGCATTGGCAATGCTGCGTTCGGAATGCCGTCAAAGCCTGGCGCCTTGCACTTAGGTAAGCGAAGGGCCGCCTTCTGGGTCTCGGAGGAGGAAATAAATTCTACACCTCCGGATCCCAGTGTCGGACCGTTGACGAACTCCTCTACCCACGTCAGCAGGCAGGTGGGGTCTTTCGCACGAGTTAACTGTCTACTGAGTTGGTAGAGCGACGTGTCGTGTTCACCGGCCTGGTCGAGTCTCGCCTCCCAGGCGGCCCCACGATGCTCCCACAGTTCAGCAGACAGCCTCTCGACGAGTGCGTTGAGGTCGCGATTGACCCTGGGGCATCGGGTGGGATATTTGGGTATGTGCTTATATTTCGACGTTAAGGTATTGATGTTACGGTAAAGAAAACGTCTTATGGAAATGAATACACCTTACGGATCTCTATACCGTTTTCGAAAATGACCAGCATAATAGACATCCTAAATCTAATAAAATTCGGTCCAACAGCACAACAACAACAAAAGCAACAAATTTGACATACCAATGTGCGACTTTACGAGTAAGTATCGATCAACATGAATACTACAGAATTCTGCAGAATGAGAGAATTTCCTAAAATAGCAGAACCTTTTATTTAAAGAGCATTGTAAAAAACTCAAAGGACTTCACGCTTACATTCAGTTGATCGTGTTCGTTGTTAAGTAAACAGAATTCAACAAATCTGTTTACGAGTGAAAATAGACGTTACAATATTGTAGATAGATGCTAAAATTATCGATGACCGTCCGCGCTTTATTCAAACATTACTCACTCGAGTTATATCACCGTACTAAAGCTAATGTATATCTACTAAGAATCACGGAATAACATACATACATAATTAAGAACGTCAGGCATGACATCATAACATATACATATGTACATATATTATTAAACATTACAGATGACAGATTTACATTTCTACATGTTGCTCGTATAGTTGTATAAAAGATTTTTAATGCACTTTTTTTAAAGATTATGTTATTCTTATGTAATGCATATTCATTAACAACAAAACATCCCATTTCTTATATATCAATCAGTATGTTTAAATTGTAAATATAATCAACTACAGAAGAAACAATTAAATATCAAAGCATTACTTGCAGGTAACGCACATGAGAAATGCTTTACGATGGCTATTATTAATAATGGCGATACGGTTTGAGTAAGGTGCTGTTGTAAATAACCGGTAACTTTAATTGACTCGGACGTTCCGAACGTATACAATTAATTTAATGCCTTTTTCAGTGAACCGAAATAGTGTCAAACCAAAATTATAAACATTTCTGTTCTCCCTATTATAATACGTATCGTTTTAAGTAATAATTTATAATTGTTAGGGTCCTTCCAACATTTCACTATAAAAAATCAACGACAACATTTAGGACTTAAGAAAATTTTAACGGCTGACATATAGAAAAATTTAATAATATTATGAATAAAATAAGCTTCATAGACTTACACTGTCATGTAAATAGAAGAACTACTAGGGCAAAAAAAGGAAACTGGATCAAACCACAAAAATCTTTTACCTTGACTGATCTTGTACACAAAATTAATATTGATTAACATACATATTTATATTTCACTATATTGAAACAGATTTGCAATTGAAATTGAAACAGAAACTAATGCACCAGTAGTTTTATTTTTATTATTCACTCACCGATTAATCGTGTATTTAAAATCGATCGTTAATTAATTTTCGGAATCGATATCTTGTTCGATAAATCGTTAAATAAATTCGAAATGCGGCGCCATGAGCTAACAGTTTCGCGAACTGGTGCCCTACTGAACGGTGCCAAAGCCAAACACAACACTAGTATATTATTAACGACTGAATGGCGCAACAGGCGAGTGTAGGTACGGTGACATCATTAATGAACAAAATTCACACATCCACGATCACACCACCAAGAATCAAGTGCATCATGAAGATAACGGAAAAATAGCAGATAATGAATCATTATAGAAAAGGACACAGCTCGAAAGTTACTAGGAATCGCTTAATAAAACATTTTTAAATAACGTTTAGGACACATATACAAATTAAAAGGAAATCATTGGCTCATAATATTGACGCACTGTAACATTTTAGCACTTACCCGTGATACCGTGGCGCATATATATTTAAAGATCTCAAAACGGTCGATGATCTGTATATCAGTGACATTGAACATGTATACATATATATCTAAGTACATATTTATATACTCGTGTGATGACGTAAGACCAAACACGGATTCTAGTTTTGTTTACGTTGGGACTGTTAATAATGGTCTCGCGAAAGTGTGAATAATTATAATGAACTGCAGGTGGTACACAAATCACCTCCAATATTTTCGTGTTAGCACAGACATATCGGCGGACAGAAAGAATTTGGGAGTTTCAACACAATTTGTTACTTATCTGACATTCTTAAGCAAATCTAATATATTCAATAGTACAATAACTTATTGTAAATAATATATATTTATGATAAGTTATTGTGTACCATTGTAATAATATTTTAACATAAGTGTCGACTTACATCCATTCCATTGTCGATATGCAATATAGAAACGTTACAGACATAACGAGACGGCTTAGGACATGTAGAGACGAACTCGAACAGCGAGTGCGAGAATAGGGACGGCTGGATAGCGAACGTGTCGGAAGGCGGGGGAACTCGTACTATTTTAAAACAAGGGTCGCATATCATCCTACGAAACTGTTACATTTATATATACAACTGGTTGTGAAACATGTATTCACACGATAACAAATTTGGATTATTTACAATGTAACTCACCCGCAGTCCCTGCTCCATGGTCTCGAGGCTCTCGTTCGGCAGATCTGTCAGATTCGCTTGAACTATCCTTATCTCCGCGAGCAGTGTTTCAATATCGTTAGATAAATCATCCTGAGAACACATTATTTTATTAGCCACACTCTACGTAGCGTCACAGCGACGTGGAACTGCGAGATGCGAAAATAGCCTCGAGTGTGTATTTGAAATGACAAATAGGATTTACGTTTAGCTGCATGATTTATGTTTCAATCACCGTCACCATTAGCCAATCGATCGATATAGCTCGATCAAGATACGAAACACACATGCAGTATGTACCTATACCATAATCACCAAACGAAAATAAACCATCTGCGTTACAAAATGTATAGAATGCTTCACAGAAACAAAGAAAATGATTGAGACATTGGAGCATTTTGACAAATTATAATTAACATTTGCGACAATCGAATACGCGATAATTATTTATACAACAAAAAATTACGCACGCCTATCTTTATTCTCAAGGCCTCACTAGCTTTTTAATAATGTATTTTCGCTATCTCCGAATTCCACGTCGTTTGAATCACTCGAGGGATAGTCCAATTTAGCATTCCAGATGCACGGACCGTTGGCCGAAGATATACTGCGTACATATAACTGTGTGAATACAGTGTACATATACTGTGTGAATATTGCGACAAAATTAATCTGAATTATCAACAACTGCACTAAAAATAACGATAGATATTTAAAAAACGAATGTATAAGTTCTCTGAGATGTGTACACAGTTACATATTCGGCCGTCAGTTAGCAACACAGTAAACAACAACGAAAAATTTCATACACGTCCACTATATTATGTTGGCATGACATGCATGTGGATAGAATATACTCGCTGGTCATTCTGTTAAACATTACAAGGGGGATAAACTTGGGGCTTTAAACTAAGCAAAGACGTGTCTCGTATCAATCTCATCACATATGTATGTATAATCGGAGTAAGCAGCGGGGAGGGATGAAAGCGAAATTACTGTAACGGGTAATACAGTAGCTGTTATTTATATATCTGCATATGTAAAATAGGATTTAAAAATACTGAAGAATTACATTTGAATATTTAAAACATGAACAAAAACAACTGACCGTACAAATATCACGAGCGACAGAATATTTTGTTTCTGTAGCTCAATGAACTTCGTATGAAAATAGTTTAAAGTGTCAAACAAACAAAGTGACATTGACTTGTCCATAATAAATTTAATTTTGTATTGCAAGCGGATATTTTTAAGAGGTGAACTTTTTCATGTAATCGATTAAGTGTTTTTAATATTAGTACTTTGATTTAGTTATTGTCAATTGCGTGACTGCGTGTGCTGTACATGGGTTATAGCAACTTGAACACTGCTGTGTGATTACACATTTGATACGAAACACTAGGATAAACATCCTCAAACACATCTTAGTATCACAGGTACAACAAATTACGTCATTTCACTAATGTAGAACAATACTTTCTAATAAAGGTGAACACTCAGTAATACAATTTTTTAAATACATTTTCATGTATTCACCCATAACAAAAAAACAGTTATCTACTATAAATAGAACTTCAAAAACATTCATATACACATACAACATGACTGACCTTTGCAAAATAATCGGTAGCAGACAATATGTCAGCAGATTCTGCCTACGGTCATTACTTTAAAGCCCAAATAAAGCATCTAAAAAATAAATCTCCAATTAAAGCGTCAGTGCTGTCGTTCGTCTTGTAGCGTTAATATTTTGGCATTCCACATATGCAAGGGTGACAAAACGGACGAACAACAATGTAACTTAAATAAAACAAAAATTGCACAAATATTTACTTTATTTTACAAAAAATAATTTAAATCAGATTCAATATGTAAGCCTCGTTTTATTTCGGACTAGACATGACTCGATTTATATATAAAACACACGCTATATAAACACTACGCAAACTAAAATCAAATGCGTAAAACCTAATGCGGCGCTCTGTGCATGTCAATAATTGGCAACTACAAGACGATCGGCAGTTTTGGCAGACGACAACGTACGACGATATATAGATTTGTAATAAGTGAAATTAAATTTTTTGTGAAAATATCATGCCAAACATAAAATATAAATTGTAAAATTGTACGATACGACGGTAGCACAGTCACCTTGGCGATCATCTGGATACCATCTTCTGCGAGCCGCTCCTGTGTAGGTCTGGGTGAGGTGGTCGGTTCGGAGGGTGGGGCGGTTAGTATATCCTCTGACATATGGGTACCTAACCGCGGGATATCCTCGCTTATAACACCGGTCATGGAATCTGTAGGCGTGTCTAATTGTAAACTCAAGTAAGAACTTTGATCTTGCCAGCTGCAAATTCCACCGGGCAAGTCCATCGAAATATAATTAGAATCAAACTGTGAATCGCAGGGCGCTTTGGGGTCGTGATCATCGGTATCGGAAGAATGACCGGAACCACCGCTTGGATCCCTGTCCTTATCGTTTTCATCTTTAATGGCTATTTCAATGTTAGTAATATTCGGAATTTTTGATTTACTTGCTAAATTAAGGAAATACTGACATTCTGCATCGTGGTATATATGCTTTTCAGCCCAAAAGGAGGTGGAATCATTTAAAATATTTTCCTCTGTAGTGACATCGTTATGTAACGGCAGATCAATTTCTAATTTATTTTCAGAAATGACTTTAACGCTAGAGCTAGGTTGATCGACATTGAGATCGGTTTCAATCGCGATAATCTTCGATTTTTGTTCGATTAATATTTTTTCCGCATCATCAACAAAGGATTTTGCAGTCCAAAAGTTATCAACTTTAATATTAAAACTGTTGTTAGTAGGAATTACAATGTTAGATTGTTGAGAGTCGGGTGTTTCAATATGTTTCACTACATTTTCAATAACTTCTGATGGAATAAGTTTTTCTTGTGTAGTTTCAAGCTTTTCTGTTTGAACATCACTTCTGTTCGTTACATATTTTATTTCACTTAATTCAGTTTCACCCGCACCTTCATTAATATGTTTATCGGTAATAACATCCACTTGTTCATCTTCAAAATATCCGGTCTGTTCTGGTTTCATTTCCGTGAGAAAATCTTCAGGTTCAGGAGAAGCAAGTGAGGGAGTAATACTATCCAAACCTTCATCATGGTGTTCGTCAATAGATGCATTTGTGTCAATTAATTCCACAGGCATATCATCGCTCATAGCAGAATTATCATTTTCAGGTAATAACATTTCTTCGATTTCTCGCTGTAAATCTGCCATTTTATTTTCTAGTGATTGTTCTTCACTTATTTTATCTTCTTTGGATTGCGGCTGAAACTCCAGTGATAGAATTTCTTCTTTTAAAAATTCTTCAACAGTGATTTTTTGACAAGATTCAGGAGGATTTAAATCTAAAACAGACGTAATTTCAGCATCTCTAGATTTATATTCTGGGTGGTCTTCAATAACGCCGGATTGTATTTCGCTTACGGACCTTTCTTCTATTTCTACAGAGAAGACTTCATCAGACTCATCTATTACATGAGGATCAATTTTCCAATACTGAGCTTCAGAATAAAATCTATCCTTAACAGGAGTTTGAAGTGATTCGGGGGTAGATATAGGAGTATCGACGCATTTTGATGGTCTGAATTCGGTCTTGTTTACAAAAACCTCTTGTTCAGATGATGTAATATCAATAGGAGAACATGTATCTGTTGTTTCGATGATTTGCGCTTCAATTTTCTTATCCTTCTTCTTTTTTCTGCCCTTCTTTTTATTTTCAAGAATGTTTGGTTGTGTAATTTCTATTCCCTGGTTTTCTTCACTATCATTAATAACTTTAGATTCCGTAACTTGTTCAACTGATTTAGAGGAATCTTTTGTTTCTTTGGACTTCGAGGACCGTTTTCTTTTATCTTTTTTCATTGGTTGCTTTTCTTCATCAGACGTACTTGGAGCCAGTTGACCTAATTTTGGTTTCGTTTCTTTTTCTTTTGGTTTTGAAGCACGGCTTCTCCTACCTTTTCTAATTTTTTCTGTTTCTTCATCTGAGGGGCTACTTTGTATAGATTCAGTCTCGTCTGGTTTTAATGTCAGGGAAAGGGCATCAAACCTGTTTTCAGATTTATCGCGAGTGTCACTTTTTTGCTGTATTTTCGAAGAAGAAACTGACCGATTATCTCTCGAACGAGACCTAGATCTTCTATTCCTTTCAACTGTTATAAAACCTTCTGCATCTATTTCAACTACTGGTTTATTATTTTCAGTGTCTGATTCATCTACAAAAATAACAGGTGGTTTGTTGTGAGCATGGATTGGATCTGTAACGTGGTCTTCTATTTTGGGAGCTCTGTCTGGAGATGGCCGATGGCTTGCTACAACTTTAGCCCACGAGTGATGTTGTTCGGTATCGTCAAACAGTATCATCTTCTCAACTGTCGGTGGTTGGACTTCCTCAATTCGTACATCACCCATCTCTTTCTCAAACGGTTTAACCAGTTCTTCTGATATAGGTATATTTTCCTCTTCGATATGATCAGTTGTATCTAATCCTTCCGCTACAACTTCTGCGTAAGATTTGCCTTCTTCCGCCAGTTTTATCCAAATATTACTTGTTTCAGAAACAACAGAGACTGTCTCAACATCTTGAATATTTTTAATCGGTTCAAGATCATGTGACACATCTTTTTTATCCTCCCTCTTTTTCTTTTTCTTACGTTTAGATTTTGACTCTATATGTTCCTCTGGAGTAGTTTCTTTGATAGTAGCTGTTTTAGAATCCTTAATTAGAGATTCATCATGTTTAGATAATTTTTCACTCACTGTTTTAGTCGGCAAAATCTCTAAATAGGTCGATTGCGATGGAGATATAATTTCACTAGTTACATTTGGAGATTGTGTAGCGTCTTGAGAAAGTTGCACAGGTTCCATTCTAACTACAGATTGTTCAGTATCTATGTTTGTGAGTTGGGTGTCACTCTTGTTACTCTCAATGCTGTGATACATGTACGACGGTGTAAACTCAGGTGCATCAGCAGATAAATTAGAATACAATACAGTGTTTGTGAAAGAAGGTTTAAATTCAGGGATGGAATCTATTTCTGGAAGGAGATCATGCAAGCTATGTATAGGAGACTTCTCGGGCCGTGTTAGGTTCAATTCACTTCCGGGATCTACAGTCGAGTTCGAAACGTTTTGTTGTAAGTTATTTGATTCATCTGATATTGTAAGAGACTGTTCCGTACTTGTGTTGTCGCTAGGAGGGTCACGCGTATCAAACATTTCAGAAATTATAGTTTTTGAATCAGATTTAGACAAAGATACCGAGATGTATCCAGGCTCGTGTGGTTTTTCCGAGACAACCCATGATTCTGTGGGCAAATCGCCTTCAAACGATGGTGATTTTGTAATAGTATTACTAGCCCCCGACGCCGGAGAATCAGTGCCTTCGATAGAAAGAGGAGATTTAACTTTTACATCAGAACCCGCGCCAGTTTCAGTAAATAACACAACATTGGTCTCCGGTGTATCTATAGGTGATTCACATTCCACCTTTTCAATTTCAAATGAGTCAGACTTATCTGATATTTTAACATCCTCTATAGTTTCTTCTATAAACTTGATAGCATCTTCAACGAGTTCAAAAGTGCTACATTCATTTAAATTAGTCTTCTTTTCTTCACACTCAATTTGCGGCGAGGAGTCTTTGGCCATTGTAATATTTTCGAATGTTTCCGTATCATCAGTTTCACTTTCAACAATAACAAAATCTTTCATATCATCATCAGCAATTTTTGAAGGACTGGATTGTTCACTAAGCACATTTTTTTTCATATTTTCAGTATTCTTTACATCACCGAAAACGACAGGCATAAATGACATCTCAGAATCATCAACAGTAAAAGAACCAGCGTCAAATTCAATTTCCGCAGAGTCGTCTTTAGTTCCGAGTTTAGTTTCTGCTTCTAACGAAACGAATTCACTTTCATGGTGAATGAAATCGATCGTTTTAGTAGCTACAGATTTAGTAAATGTATTTTCTGTATTTGAATCTGTAGTAGTAGCATCCGCAACATTAATATTATCAGAGTTTGCTTTGATAGCAATCGGTTTCGATGGAGTTTCTAATGATTGTTTAAGCTCTTCACTATCCTTTACAATATCATAAAGAACATTTTCGGCTACTTCACTAGACGAATCTGAAGTCATGGCGGTGTACGGTGGATTGACAAGTCTATCACGAATATTTTCATTATATTTATCACATATTTCCTCATTTTGAACATTTTCAATAGACTCAAGTGTTTCAGAGCTTTCATTTTCTTTGAAATCTGTTTCTACGGCTGGGATATGGATGGTGCCTTCAATTAGGTTATGCTTATATTCTTTCTTCACACATGTATCATCAGACATTATTGAATTGAAATCAGTAACGTCTTCTCTAATTTGTGCAACATCTGTTTCTTTAGCAACAGTTTCGCTTAATTCGAGTGTACGATTCTGAGACTTAATATTAGACAAATAATTAGCAAGTGTGAACTCAGCATCCTGTATTTCGTGATAACTGTGACGTAAAGGTTCAAACATCAAATTTGAGGGTTTAATAGAATCTGGTTTAGAAAGTAATGCAGTATCCGTTTCAGAATTACGGGATATTATTTCGCCTACAAATGAGCATGAAACAGTTTTGGAATTATCTATTTCATCCTTTTGTAATTTGTTTAAGAGAATATCATTTGACGTTGAACAATGTTCATCCGATATATTCTTTTTGCCATTCTCAAACATATGCAAAACACGTGTTGAAGCAAATAAGTTCTCGGCGTCGCGCAATTCATGATAATTAAATCGAGGTGCTTCGAACAGGTTTTGACGAATTTTTTCTTTAGTTTTCTTTAATACAGGCGAATCAATAAACTCGTTCCTAACTTGCACATCGGTTGTTTCCACAGATGAAATATCATGTGAAACGACTGTGACAACATGGTTGTTAATAGATTTATCCTCTTCAATTTTGTCATCCGTTTCGATTACTGTATGGCACGAGAGCTCCTCAATATTTTCTATAGATTTCGTCAGAACAGTCGCTAATAAAGCTTCAGCATCCGCGATTATATGATAACTTTGCCTTGGCTGTTCAAAAGCTAATTGTGGTTGTTTCTGCTTCGCGTCCACTACAAGTTCGAGGTCTTTAATAACTTCGACATCTTCAATATTAGTAGCAGCTGCGTAAGATTCTTGTGACTTACTTTCTACCAGCTCATCATTTATATTTAATTCTGTAATAACGAGAGAACTTTCTAAATTCGTTTCTAAAAGGGAATCAAGTTTCTCAAATTCTGCTAGTTCACAAGAATTGTCACTAGACAATTCATGAGGTAAGGATGGTCCCTTTGATAGCTCATCAAAATTGTTATCACGAAGGGAATTTTCAGAAGTGTTGGTGACAATGTCAGGCAGATTAGGACTAGTATCAATGACGATTTCTAAATAAGTTGTAGGGATAGGCTCTACAGGGACGTCCGTAATCACATTACTGGATAGATTATGTATCTCCAGAAAATCATCACATACTGTATTTAAAAGAGATGTCGCCTCAGGAACAAGTGTAATATTGTCTTGATCTGGTTTTTCGGTTATCTCATGGCGTACCGAAATCATCCCCAAGGTTTGTGATGCAACTGCGGCTAACATATTTTCAGCGTCTTGAAGTTCATTGTACATATATTTGGGTGGGCTTTCAATTGCAACTGTTGCTTGTTTCAATACGATTTCCTCGTCGGTGTTGATAGGTAAGTCAGATTCAAATGAACTTTTATGTTTTTCACCTTCATTAACTACATCTGTCTTTTTATCACTAACAACTATTTGAGATTTAACCACATTATCTTGATCAGTTTTATCTGATATTTCTACATTTGAAGTTGTACTTATCATAGTAGCAAGAATGTTTTCAGCATCATGTAGTTCATGGTAGTTAAAGTTTGGTGGACTTAACATTGTAAATGGCGTTTTGTCAGGTTTAATTTCTTGCATGTCTATTAATGATAGATCAGTTAGTCTTCTGTCTTGAACTTTATCCCCTGTACTAATAATGTCTGGAGTTTCTATTCGTTTTATTTGGGCATCAGCTGTCTCTTCTTGTTCCGATTTTATAGACTTTTGTTGTTCTTCTGACGTGGACTTAAGCCTTTCATTGAGAATGTATTTATAATAATCATAGTCTAATTGATGTAGGTCTAGATTGATGGAATATATTTTTAGTTCTTCTTCTAGTTCTTTGTATGGAATAGAAGTTGGTTTAATTATAAGTGCACGTTTACGTTCTTGTACAGAACCAAATATAGCTTGTTCCAAGACATCCTCAAGACATTCTTCATGATTTTCACATTGAGCAATGTCTGTTATTGTCGTTTGATTATCATTGGCTGTATATATCGGATGTAGTACTTCTTGATGTTCAATTCCTTCGGCCACAACTTCGTCAGTTTTACATCTACTAACAGTGTCCTGCGGTGTGTCAAGTTGCATATCTACGTCATCTATTAGAATTTGACGATCCTCGTATGGCAGTTTATCATTTTCTGTCTGTTTAGAAGTAAGTACATCTTCATTTGGTATGAATGAATCTGCTTCATCTTGGCTGTTTTCTTCTGTTTTTTTTACAAAAATGTCATCTTTTATAACTGGTAAATCTTGTTCTAGAAATTCGATATAATTTACAGTAGTA
The DNA here is from genome assembly GCA_018244935.1 of Ardaris minthe. Classification (NCBI taxonomy): domain Eukaryota; kingdom Metazoa; phylum Arthropoda; class Insecta; order Lepidoptera; family Hesperiidae; genus Ardaris; species Ardaris minthe. Next base: position 258 of record DWTR01000103.1, on the reverse strand, counting down.
TCTGTATCGGATAAAGGATTTGCAACAGAAACTTCTGAAATAATCGTTTGTGTAACTGTTTGCTCCGTAACTGACTTATCGTCTATATTTAAGTTCAATGAATCTCGGCGATAATCAGATGACTCTTGTTCAGTGATTACATTATCTGCAAAAGTTTCTGTTGTAACATTTATGTTTTCAGTCGAAGTAGTGTCTTCTAAAGAATTACTTTTACTTCGGAAAACTTTCACAGTTCTAATAGGTGGTAGTTTCTTTTCT
>DWTR01000102.1:0-13579 GCA_018244935.1 Ardaris minthe | reverse complement strand
AATCCGAATATTTGACTTAATTTTTCAGATACTTGCAATTTATCTAATCGTCAACACCTCGAGAGCTACTGCGACGATCGACAGCAAGCCGCGACCGCAAGTGTTACGTTACGACATGGAGACAGCCAACATGCCGAACTCCTATAAATTTCAGTAAGTATTTTATACACACGTGTTCGTCACAATCCACAACATAAGCGAACCGATTGAGAATGTTTGTCAGATGGTTGCCAAACGAGTGACAATATAACATGAGGTGTGCAATGAGGCCATCGCCAGGTGGTTTTGTTGTGATTACCTCCTGGTAAAAATACTTTAAAACTGTTATGTGCAAAAACCAACAAAAATCATTGTTTTCTTAGTGAATAAAAAAATAAAACAATGTGATTTTCACAAAAAATCACGAATTTAAATGCATAAGAAGAATGTGAGCAACATCGTCCAGCAGTACAGTCTAACGCAAAAGTTTATTACGCATTTCATGTACTTTAAAAGTTTAATTACAGAAATATTTTCTACTGTATATTAGAACAAACTACTTCGTTCTCAATGTGCACTGATGTTGTTTAGTCGTTGCCGTAAATCAAGTTAATAAACATGAGCATAACCTATATAAAGATGTGTGATGATGTAGAGCGGATCTAGGTCCTTACCTATATTTGTACAAAGCAAGGTCTGTTTTTGAATTAACATAACACTCACTGTAACTTCGCAAGGCAGCCTGCACACCACTATAACTTTACCGCATGCGTGATATCTCTTAACCTATGCCGGCCCAGCTCGGGACTTTAACGCTTCTCATTTTCAAAGTAGAACCGTGCGTAATGCTGGAGGAGTAAAAGGGCTTACGATGGTTCAGTATGGGATGACAAAAATACTGAATAAGGTTCGAGAATATAAATCACTGTAATGTTATAGTGAACGTAAATTTGTTAAAGTGCTGTGATACGGTTTTAAAAGAGTACAAAACGGGCATTCAGCTGCGACTATGACGGCCATCTTTGTTGTACAACTGCTAAATATTATGAATACGGAACTGAAATTACCTCTATGAACAATAAATGCATTACACTTCTTAATGCAAATAAATCCGTGTAAATATCATAAAATACGCATGAATATTTCATAATAATTAACTATTAAAGTATCTTACACTCCAACCACGTTAAACTTATGTTGAAATACATTACTATCATTGAACAAAATAAATACTAGATCTTATTTTCAAAAGGGTATCGGTTCTTAAATGCCAGGCGCTGTGTCGTGTGGCTCTCGCTGGAAACAATTATATACCAGTATCGTCCTCGAACATTTAACGTACTAACTTGAAACGAACTGACGCTAAGTTTATTTAACGTCGATAGTGATTAAATACTCAAAGTTACAGTACGAAAGTTTTCTCAGCGGTGTAGTGTACTGCAGAGTATACGAGTGGTTTCAGTATGAAGTAATGCAGATAAATAGAGCAGTATATCATATAATGACCACTTTTTATTAAATTTTATCGCGTCCTATTTAAATGTGGCTGTAAATAGTTCCGACCTTCATCACTTGAACATGTTAAGCGGGTTACAATAAAATTGCAAGGAGTAATAGAAAAATTGGAACAGTGTTAATAAACGAGCACAACAAATGTTATTAGAAAAGATTATATATATACTTTGGTAATAACGTGTTCATACATTTATATTTAGTCAGGAGGCTGCTACCATTCATATGCGCATAATAAAAAGAAAATTTAAGATTCGATAATCATAAAGTCGTAATCGAAAATAAGGAATTTAGTATTAACGATAAAATGGTGAATCCTTTGTTGAACTCGAACAAACAAGAAGAAGCCGTCAAAACTTGAACGCCTAATTAAAATAACACATCCTGAATTCCTATTACTAGCGATCGCCTAATGTTCGAAATATGACCACGATCTTTATTTAAAATTTAAGAAAACCGCATGAAGTCTTAATTTTTCTTTCTCTTATACATTCATTATATTTCTGTGACCATACACTGCATATGTACTTATCATTAAAAATAATTTTCTCTTGGCCAATTCATATACCCATAGATGTAAACATCGTGTAAAAAAAGTCGGCCGCTGTCGTAAATAGCCACCAAACAACAAACAAACAAACAATCAGTTGATAAACACAGTGAAAACGGCACTGGACCGTCTATCTTTGCCTAAACAGGCAATACAAATTTTCAATAAATCAGATGTTTAAATAGTGATTAACTGCGGTTGTTTTATTGCATTAATTTTTTAATTATTACAAAGGTAAGGTAACATGCTTTGTCTTTATATTTGTACATATAGAGACAGGAAAATATTTAAAAAAATAAAATTCATTTTGTATTAATAACACTAAAGCTCGTCCATAGCTGCCAAACACAAAAAGCAAACGAAAATCGGTTGAGAAACAGAGAAGAAAAACACACTGAGGTGTTTTGCCCTCGTCTATTTACATGTAGGTAGTTGACAAGTAAAGGTGATATATTTTCGAGGCTTTTTTGCGTCAATTACCTATTTCAAAGTTTTTGTGGACATATCGCCAGTACATTAACCCGCCCTCCCACGACCGAGTGCTTCCCGCGTGTAGGTGTTTATGCATATTAAACATACGTGTACACGATAACGTCCCATCTTCGCGTGCTAACGGTCTTCGAATCTCACAATGGTTGGTATTTAAACTATTGAGAACGACGCGAACGTCTATATTTCTCGTTCTGAGAGCCGGCTCCAGCAGCAGCGCGACGAAAGGGCTGATGGTGATGTTGAAGACATTGCTGTCGCAGTCCGCTAGACACACGTGCAAAGATAAAGACAATACAATGTGAAGGAGACGGCACACAACGGACACCTTACTCAACAGACACGCAACGGACACGAACAAAAAGAAAGCAAAACCATGAGTCAGCCAGTGATAGAGCGCGGCCGAGGAATGCATTGACAGCACATTGAGGGAATGTCAAATTTATGTAAATGCACCCGCGTTGTGCTTACGTGAGCCGTCGGTTATAGCCCGATTATCCACATACGTGACGCCGGAGTTGTTTTGGCGAAAGTAAACAATGAGATTTACGGCTCCTTCCGCGTTCGTTCCGTTACATTTTATTCCGTTCCCATGTTTAGGGAACCTTTTTTAAATAGAAAAGTAAATTTCCCATAACACATTCGCTGTCTTAAGGTAACAATTTCTACTACTAGCTTGTACTTACAACAAAAGGCCTACTACTGTATAATTCCTTACGACAATGTCAAAATACCAAAGATCCATCAGCCGTACAAGGCTTAACGCTGTACGACAACAATGTTACAAAAAGTAGACCGCACAGGGACAAAAACTCGGCTCGGAGTTATGTGCTACGCCTCCCCAAGTTGAACGCCCGTCTGCGGCTCGAATCACCTTATAGACAACCGTTATTTGTTTTGGTGCTCGTCCTTAGTCATGATCTTATTTCACACGCATAAAGCAAGTACGGTATTAAAGGGCGTACATCTTTATGGTCGGATGTCACCCAAACACAATTTAAGAGTAATATTTTGCACAAGCTAAGAGGTTTAAATTTATTAAGGTTACCTTAGAGGTACGTGTTATTTTTATTCTTTTGAATTGTCTGTGGGCACGTATATCTTTTTTACAATTGTTATTACTGAAAATAAAAAATTCATTGCGTTATTTTTCATACGAATGAATCTAATCATAACAAAAATCTTATTACCGTACAATGTTATGTTTGATCACAAATTATAAACCGCTGCGTACTCGCTAAAAAACCAATTATATTTCGTTCGTAATAATTCATAATAGCTTTAATTAGTAGTGCTCATAAAAACCGCGCGCTGATATAATACTTGTATGTGGCTGATCACGTACGTAGACACCGCTGCGTCGCTGCGTTGGAAACAAAACACAAACACTGGCCTCGCGAACAGTCCGTATGTACGTATGCAATTAGACAAAAAACACTTTTTTGCGGGCTGCGGTGTCGTTTATCAATGACTTCATTATTTTCATCGCAGATTATCTTTATACATGACATAATACACAAGATTTCTTTTAAACTGTATAGCTACTTATTACCCGCAACTTCGATAGGTAATGATAGGACTTAAGCTGTTCCGAAGTACTTTTGTTCCTTATTTTAGTTTCAGCTTTTCCCTGGCGAGAACACTAACCACTGTACTATCGAGTAGAGTAAAGCGTTAACTAGTAACTAAGTATGGAGCAATGAAAGCCTAGTTTTTAAAATTCAGCCTCCAACTGCCACGGTCCTCGATTAAGATCAGGGCACACGTGCTTATTAAAAAAGGGTGGTTTTAAGATAAAATATCATTTGCTGTTGTGGTGCGGGAAATAATCATGAGGACATTTGCCCATCTTAAAGTTCTTTGTAATGAGGTTTAAGACATGTACAGTCTACCGAACTGCGCTTAACCCTCCTCATACGAGGGGAGGCCCGTGTCCAGCAGGGGAACTGCAAATCGGTCGATGATGATGACTGATTCGACAACGTGACCTACATTGTTAATCACGGCACAAGCTACCTACATAAAACTAGTCAGCAAAATCGGTTCAGCTGTTAAACAGCAGATAAGCAACACATAAATCTCAACATACATAAACAGTCCTAGAATGCTACAAGTGAAAAGGAGCGTCATTCGGACAGTCATCAAAACTGAGCAGATTTTAATGCTTCTTATATTAAATTGAGATACCAAAATATTGTTAATAACTTATAATTTGGCTACTTCATATTAGAGCAGTAAGATACATATCTTAAAGATCATGCGATTAGTTAATATCGTCGAAAATGACATTAAATTCTTAGATATTTTTGGTAGTTATCGAGTCGCCTTAAACTTGCCAAAATTAGTATTTACTTCCGTAAGTAATGCTGACAAGTTTCTGATTACCTTTCAAATCAAAATGCGGATTCGATGTGTCGATGTATTATTTTTAAAGTATGAAATACCGTCACATCAACATTACGAGTATTTTCCGCACGCAATATGTCAGTGGATATAATTTGCTGATGCGAACGTCATTATTCTAATGCAAGACGTATAATATAATCATCTCACCAAAGCTAATAATATTAATCTAGATTTCTTAATCCCGACGGCCTCATTGGTCGAATGGTTACGAGCGATCGAGAAGTCCTGGTTTCAAATCCTGGGTACTATTGGATTTTTCGAAATATAATTTCTAATTAAAATTTCTAGTAGTGGTTTGGAGTTTGTATTTGTACCAGGTGTACGGCAACACGCTCAGCCCCAATTTCATGATGAGACGTACACGTCACCGGGGAAATATGGGAGTGTACTACACTCCTCTGAGTATGTTTTCGGGAATTACGGGCATGTATTACTTTCTTTAGATACATATGTTCTTACGCACGAAACGTTTAAAAATAACATTTCGAGATTTGGTGCGGGTATTATTAATTTTACATAAATATTTTTGTAACTATATTCTACATTTCCTTTTAAACTATATTACAGCATGCTATGTAATTGGTATATTATGCTCATGAGACTGGCCTGTTGGTCCAATGGTCAATGAACCTGTCTGCTTAGCCGGAAGTCGTGGATTCAATTCCCACGGATAGCTAATACTTCTGTGATGAGCACAAGTATTTTGTTTCGTGTTTAAGTTAAAAAAAATCAATACAAAAATACATTAATACCACACAGTCTCTCTTAAAGCCTTCTTTGAGATCAGACGGATGAGTCTGGAGATGTCTCGAGGTATTTATTTATCATTTATTATCGACTTTTCCGTCAAGCGATCCCAAGGACAACTGCTAAGCGAGAGGTTCTGAGTTCAATACCAGGGTAGGGTATTACAGGGTAAACTCTTAGTAATAGCTCGGAGGTTGGATTTGTGCCCGGTGTATGACAACAGACTCCCCCCCTATTCCATGGGACGAATAACATATGGAACTAATAAAACGTGGGAGTACTACACTCCCCTGCCTACCTCTTCGGGGATTACAGGCTCGATGTTATATTTATTATTTGTATGATCATGTCGGTTCACGTGTCACTGAATTTCGATAGCCCAGCAAATGCTCGGACCTGTTCGTCAGGCCATGGCAGTGAATCAGAGAGCCCATGTCGATGGCGACGCATGCGTGTGAATGTGAGGCTTGTGCAGATAAATACTGTCACGAGATGTATTTTAAAACCCTAACAGAAACCGATACGCGGCCACGGAAACCTCCGCGTATTTTATCTCGTGACGTTATGTAAATGCGATACCGCGCTCCCCTTAATTTAATTCGGACGCGACAATCTCTTCTCGGGTCAGATAAATTCGGACTAACTGACGTCGGCTTAAAGGTAAGAAATATTAAAGGGCCATTAGTGAGCGGCGAATCGCTTCGAACAGGCCTTTTCGAGAACACATTTTGCTTGACAATTTCCTCATCCAATAGCTAACGTGCCGAATGTTTTCAACAAAATTATTTTTACAGGCTCTTATAGAATGCACCGAAGCGTTGGTCCTCTTTTATTAGCAAAGAAATAATATGAATTTTATTCAGTAATATACTCACAAGTATCGTTTTTAAAAGCAAAGCTTCGGACCTCTTGTATGAGTTCTCCAACTTTATGTAAATTTAATGGCACACGAAACTGGCCGCGTAAACATTAGGTACAGTGTTAGGGAATCCGCATTTCGATATGCTTAATGTTATTTTTTTAAACGAAATATTTTCCAAAACCCTAAGTTCTTTTGAAGCAACATAGAAGAACATGTTTCCGATTTCACATATTCCTAATTTCAAGTATTTATCCAAAGAGGAAGAAGTTTTGACATAAATATATCGTGTATTTGTATTACTTTCTGTAATCTATAGGCAATTAGCTCACCACCTATTCCAAGTGGGACGTAAACGTTACTGGTAAAAGTGTGGTGGTGGGGGTGGTGGGAGTGTAGGTACTACACTCCTCTGCCTACCTCTTTCCGAATTAAAGGCATGATGTTACGTTTTACCATTAAAGACAAGACTTGTACACAAGAAAACCATGTGCTTATATTGCATACAATTAACTAATTAAATTGAAACATCAACCATGTGAATTTCTATATGAACTTATCCCATTGGATTCCTTTCACACAAGACGTTTACTTGATAGTTCAGGTCAGGGGGCTAGAAAACCTCACGGCTGAGTTGAGGGTAGTGAGTTCGATTTCCACCCAGAACAGATATTTATCTGATGACCAAAAGCATTTGATCTATGTCTGGGTGTAAAAATATCGATATAACCATTTATTTAAATGTACATCAGTATGTAGTTTAATAGTCATCTGGTCACAATATTACAAGCTCTCTTGATGCTTACTGCGGGATAATATTTAAGGTGGCCGTGTGTCGAGATGTCCCGGAATATTATTAGTATTGAAAAAAGAAGAAAGATTAAAAAATATTGCATTTAATTAACAACGTTCGCAGTATCATTATTTATTCATTTATTTAACTTCACTTTACTTAGTATCTAATGTATTCAAACACTTGCCTAATAGGACAATCAATAATTTCGTGCTGCGAAACCTTTGCGGCTAAGATTATTTTAGCGACAAGTACGTATCTGAAATTGCATTGTAATTGTGTGATTTTTAGTGTCAAGTAGCAGTTTCTTGGGGCGAGGCGACAGCCGAGTGCTTGCGTCACGACCGCCACTTAGCACAGCAATAAGCGCATCCACCGCCATTCAATGTACTCGTATGTAATACATAGTATGAGCCATGTGAAAAACGTGATGCATTATCTGTGGTTATGTATATGTTGGAATTACATATTTAGTAACTCTGACGCTAACTTGTATTCATATGCCATTTTAATAAAGCAAAACAAGGTATTTTATGTAAGGAAATCATTAAAGTAGTAACAAAAAGTCGTAGGTACTGACGCGAAGCAGCATAGACGGTGCGAGAAGCTATGCTCTCCGAATTCCCAGCGTGGAGACTACGTAAAAGCAGCCCCTATGAAAAGTACACAGGCGTTAATTAGGGGAAGTCTATGTCGAGCAGTGAACTGAAACAGGTCAATAATGATGTTAAAAAAAGTTATTAAGCAAACACAATGGGTGACAGGTTTTAATATCACGTATATTTGTACAATTCTAGCTACGATGCCAGCGACGGGTCGTCTCGCACGGAGCAAGGCGGCATTGCCAACGCGGGCACGAGCGACGCGGCGCTCGCCGTGCTGGGCACGGTCCGCTGGTACGACAACCAGGGAGACCTCTACGAGATGACCTACAAGGCCGGCAAGAGAGGCTATCGAACTATCATCAAGAAAATCTCATAGAACTATTCTATCTCATTTTGTTACTTATTTATTTTGTTCTCATATTTATTTGCTAATTTAATTAAATTATTAAATGATATTTCCCAGCGATTTCACTCTACATCGAGAAAGTAATGTAACCCACAAGAAATGTTCATCATCCACTCACTTGATGGTATCAATCCATTTCTGAAATATTTAACATCTAACATCATTAAATTTAATTTAAGAGGTTTAAATGAAGTAATGAAAAGAAATTACGGCCTCTTTGGTCGAGTGGTTGAGAGCGCGACTGCTGATCGAGAGGTACTGGGTTCAATTCCCGAAGCGGGCAATATTGGATTTTTCTTATATTTTCTAGTAGAAATTTCTACTAGGGTCTCGGGGTTTGAATGTGTAGTAGTAGTAGGATGTAAATGTTACTGACGAAACGTAAGGGTACACTCCTCTGCCTATCTCGTCGGGAATTAATAGCGTAATGTAATGCTGTTACTGGAAAAAATTATAACCACGAAAAAATATAATTTTTGCCACTTCGTTTTAAGTATATTTGTAGTATACCTACATATAATATAATGTTTCTACATTTCAACATTTTAAAATGTATTCGTATTGTTATAACTGGAGGTATTTTCAATAAAATTATAACCTTTATATAGACAATCAATGACATATCTCAAAGCTAGAGAATACGCTACGATTGTAAAAAAAAATACAAGTTAACGTACGAGATACGAAATTATAACATTACACAATTATATAACGTCACATACGTATGTGCAAAGAATCTTTTTTGGATTCGTTAGTGCCCTTTTTGTTGCGCTCGCGACTCTAGCAATTTGCGTAGTTGTGTCCCAATTGCGTCACTTGATAGGAGTTATCACCTCCGTCCGACGCGGCTCTCTGGGTTCCATCTATTAGGTCACCGCTGTAACTTCAGCAAACACACTGCGTATTTAAGATGAGTTTTCTTTATCGACAATCAGTTACAGCTCACAAGTTAAACTGAAACTACTGGACATCCACCATGATTGTATGGGTAAGTGTTATTTTACGGCTTAGAACTGCAAAAAGCACCAGAGCTAGGGAGGAAGGCAACGCCTCGAAACTTGTCTTTCCAAGTAGCCCAGGCCTGGTCTTACGCGATCCATATTGGGAATTAGTTTCCGCTAATCTGCTCCATTACTTATGTTTTCGTATACCTAACATTTGACTTACTATGTGTCTAACGATCACACAATGATTTTACAGAAAAGTTTACAGTTGTATACAATATTATATTAATTTACATGTTACTGATTGAATTAAAAAGGCAATTTTTAACCGAAGTCTTTGAAAATAATAGAAGTACATAAATACTTTAGAAAAGCTAAAAGTATTATTACTCGTAGTCTTATGGCTTTGATTTCAGCCTTCCATTCCTGTGCTTTGGATTTTAAATCTGCAACACTTCTTACGAATGTTAGTACATTTATCAAGTAACGTTATGTTTGAATGATAATCAAAACATGGCAAGAAACTTGCACATCTGCGAATTCATAACATTCTCTAAAGCGTATGAATGTAGTCTGCCGGCGTAGTCGACGGCGGCCTTAACCCTTCTCATTCTGAGAAGTCGCGACCGACAGGGGAGCAGCACGGGTTGATGGTATAATTGATACGGGTACCGAAACCAGTTTACAACTAAATATGGTACATGCTCACTTTATTTGCTTTTTTCTTTAATGTATTCTTATTGCAACAAGTATTCTGTGTGACTAATGAAATTAAATTTAATTTGTCATTTCCAGAAAGTCTTCCTTATTGCCATGTGTGTAGTGGCCCTGACGGCCCAAGAAGCACAAGAACCAGTAGAAATATTAACTGAAAAGACTTTCGTCGACGGAAATGGATACAACTTCGAGTAAGTTCCCGCACATTCCGCAATAAATATAAAAGCGTATATGACATAAAGTCATTTTATTAGACAAACAGCTAAATTTCAGCGTCAGTCACCTATAGGTATACCGCTTAGGGTTCATAGAAATATAAACCCTAACCCTAACCGTAAAAGACCCGGCCGCATGAGGGGTCTCTTTTTCTATGTGACGAAGGCGTTCAAAAATGCGTAAAAAAGGAGCTTCACGCCTGTAATCTCCGAAAAAGTAGGCAGAAGAGTGTAGTACACTTCCAAGTTTCACCAGTTACGCTTACGTCCCACTATGGAATAGGTAGTGAGCCTATTGCCATACACGGGGCACGTATCCAGACTCCGAGCCACTACTGGAAAATACGTACGTAACATCACGCCTGTAATCCCCGAAGAGGTAGGCAGAGGAGTGTAGTACACTCACACGTTTCACCAGTTACCTTTACGTCCCACTATGGAATAGGTGGTGAGCCTATTGCCATTAAATATTGCCATTAATTATGGAAAATCTAAATAAGAAAAATTCAATACTGTCCGACCCGGGAATTGAACCCAGGACATCCCGATCGGCAGTCGCGCTTGCAACCAACACGACCAACGAGGCAGTAAATAAAAATTTATTTTAGTATCTCATCCATCGTCATCAACTCTTTTAATGTTCGACTGTTGGACAAAGGTCTCCTCTCAAAATGAGGGTGTTAAGACCGTAGTCTTCTATGATTGCCAAGTATGGGTTGGCAGACGTCTTAGAGATTTCTTTTTGAATAACCTGAGTTCTCCAGATGTTTTCCTTCATACTCGTAATTATACCAACCGATGTTCAATCTTCAAATTCACATTTCTTGTAAAGGCTTTGAAAACACTAGGCTAAGACTGCCTAACCTATACTTATAACGAATATTTTTCAGGGACAGGTCCCTGGAACCGTGCGCACTATCAGAAGAAGCGTATCTTTCCAGCGGAGCGGGTTCGCCTTGTGCTGGTCTATCCCGCGAGGAGCGCAGGCGACGCCGCAGAGCTACCCTTAAATATAGAACCGCCCACGCTACCAGGGAAAGAATCCGAGTAGAAGCATTCAACGCTGCGTTCGGTTCCCTCCGACAACTTCTGCCAACCTTACCCCCAGACAAAAAGCTGTCCAAAATAGAAATTTTACGCCTCGCCATATGTTACATCGCCTACTTAAATCATGTTCTAGATGCATGATATTACTGCTTCATTTTCTTGTTGTTAAATAAGTGTAAATGTGTTACTCTGAAATTGTCAGTATTTATTATTACATGTAATAAGAATGTTACTGCTAGTCATAGTTTTTAATGTGAGTAATCTGACTTTGTCATTATCAGCGCGGACAAGGAAATCGTTTTTTGATAGGACAAAGGTTTCAATTGCGAGATCTGATTTTACTTTTTCTTGAAATATTTGTTACTTTCAGGAGTCTTAAAAGGAGTAGAATTGAAACAAAGTCTTCCTTCAAAATAGCTGTTTGTGAGTCATTGGTATATTGTAAAATAAAACACAACAATTAGACAGGTTAATTACGTTTTATGCTAATACTTACAAACGTACGAAATCTAAATAACTTAATTATATATGAGAACTTACATAATTGTACATTTAAAAATCTTGTCACTTTACAACCCTTGACTTTGGTACATATGTTAAAAATAAAATAATTTATACATATCCTTACTAATGTTACTTTATTATGTATACATATTAAGCAATTTAATTAATTACATGTACTAACAAAAACCCCTACTTATCAAAGACTGGTTAAATTTGTCAAATAACTTAAAAGTATTGGAAAGAAAATCATTCCATGTAAGAATCCGAGAATCACTAATGTGAGTAACATTCTGAAGAAGAACACTTCTATGATTTCCGTATATGAAAACGCTAAAACTATTATGGGAATATTGGTCAATGTAATCCCGGTAATTATAGTTGAACCTACTCTTTTTAATGCGTCTGCTGTTCTCTCTAGAGGTGGACTTGAACTAGTGGCATAAGCGTACGCCAAATGACTACAGAACTCAACGGCAATACCGATAGAAACAATTAAATTTATACAAGAGACAGCATTCAGTGGAATATTCCACATGTACATCACGCCCATCATGTCAACAACTACCATGATTATAGTGAAAAGCATGGTAAAAGTTGTCAAGAAATTAAACCCAGATGCAATAAGATTTATTACCACTGCTCCGATAAGACAAAATCCTAGAGAAGCGAAAGTGTCCTTCCACATAGTTAGGTATTGCTCATAATAAACATAAAAAACAGAATATGGAAAAACTTCCACGTCTAGTCCTGTGTGTCTTTTGATTGTTTCCGTAATGTTTCTACTTACTTCGTAACCAAACTTCACAGCGGTTATGTAATCTTCAGACGTGGCTAAGGCGACATGGTATGACATGAAGTTTGTATCATACACTGTAGCTCGCCCTTTAGAATCGAGCAAAAAGTTTACATTACTAAAGTAACTTGCCAAGCCACCTTTGTTACATGTTTCAGTTGGCGTGTCTTGTACGAAAAACGGAATGTATTGTTCAAAAGCCTCACCGGCTGGACGTAGTCCATTAGCAAATTCACCCCTCTCTATTGCACAAAATGTACATTCTGCAGAAGCGTCATAACTTGGACAGAAAGAGCCATCGGTAATGTTATATTTACAACAGGAGTACGGTAAGCTAGCCCAATCGATAAAGTCATCTAACCAAGAATTCGAACTCCTAGATATATGAGTTATTTCACTATGCAAGGATGCGAGAAAGATTTGTGTCGTAAGCGAATCTTGATTACATAACTGACCACCGCAAATAGTGTTTTGATGAACTGGATCGGAAAAGTTTAAGCCACTTTTTAAAACAAAATACAAAGGTGGGCCTAGACGCAACAACTCGTTTACGGCTTGTAAATAACGATAGACATAAGAATCTACTGGTAACGCTAACTCTTGATCTAAACCTATTTCGATTTGAGGTATTAACATTACACATATCGAAAACAATGCCAGAAATAAAATCGTTGCTATGATTTTGACGCGCCAATCTAGGATGAATTTAGCATATGGCTTCATCAATCGTGCAGTGACACTACGATATGGCGTAGCAGAATTTAAAGGATCTTCGTCATCTAGAATTTTTTTTCTCACGCAGCAAAATACATCCAGACGGTTTTGTGACGATCGTTTATAATCCAAAGCCAATATTGCGACGACTGTAGTTATTTGGAAAACAAATAAAAATCCTAAGGAAAATGATGCTAATATAGCAAATGTTACAACAGCAGGAAAGTTTGTTAAGCTTCCTATGGCAAAACATGTAATTTGCGTGACAGATGAAACAAACATTGAAGGGCCAACTTTTT
>DWTR01000101.1:0-13635 GCA_018244935.1 Ardaris minthe | reverse complement strand
GGGCACGTGGCCGTGCGTAAGCAGGCACTACGGTAACAGGTCCTTAGGTGTAAATTAATAGAATTATCTAAGTAGCACGTCGTGTCTGAACGGTCTAGCATCTAGCAAGTGTCACGCGGACACGTTGTGTCTCCTGTCGATGCAATTCGTATTTTAGAAAGTTATAAGTAAAGTTTTTCTAATATACCTATATATGATATTATTAATCAGTTCAAAAAAATGTTTTAAACATATGAACTTGAATGTAATTACATGTCTTCCAAATCCTTAACACATAGGTGTTTTTTTTTAAATCAAACCAATTATGTCCAGTATATAAAAAAATAAGCTGCATAAAAAAAATTGAGACAATATTCTGTAACACTTAAGATAATTGGCGGTCGGTGCACTGTGCCTACCCTGTACGCAAGGTCGCGCGATGATTTAAGGATAATAAGAAAAATTCTTTTTTTTAATAACACAAACACATGGTAACCTGCAAATATAGCGCCACTAATTGGCATTAAACGCAGATAAGATTACTTCTTTAGACGGCAGTAAAAAAGTAGGCAGCCCATAATGAAGTGGAAGGCTTTAACGATATGGCCACTTTACGACCCACAAAAAGGGGACGCGGCTTGGCCCAGTTCGGTAAGGGCATCTCGGTGATTTTCTATCGCCAGAATATACCTACCTATAACTAAATAACTACACTAATACCTATACCTAAATGAAGCGGATGCGTCAAAATGGACTTGTTCCCATACAGCTCTACAGTGTTGGTTGTATTAGCAGAATATTAGTACCGGCCAATTTAAAATAGTAGAATAACAGTATACCGGTGCGCGGGTCTGAAAATAGTTTTGAATGTAGAAGAAGCACGTCAGATCTGTAGGGATAGATATTTGGCACTCCGTGTTCTCTGCCTGCCTGGTCAGGGACCTGGCGTAATGATATAATCAAAACAATGACAAAACACTACAGTGGCGTCCGGGTCAAAAATTATCACTCAAACACCTCGGTAGCAGTACGAGCACAGCGATAATGTACATTCTGTTAGTTCTGTGTTATGTAACGACATCGTATTTATTCGACCTCTTCATAGTGAAGATCCAGCTCAGTGGCGTGCTGCTGGGGAGGCCTGCGCCCAGCAGCGGACGGGAATGGGCTGGTGATGATGATGTACTGCACGTTTTCTCACTAGCGATCACAACGTGACAATTATTCAATAGCCCAAAACCCTCCCGATAAGTATAAAGAACTCAATACTATGTAATCGTTTAACATAAACAATACGTTCTATTTTAAACCTTCTTATCATTCAACCGTTGATAACGAGCTCACTCCCATAATGACGAGGATAAGACGTCACGCGCCGTGAAGAACATTATGGAGAAGTCAAAGGTGTTCGGGTTTCCTAACAATGTTTCAGAGGCTAGGCAGGATACAATAGATTCACACGGTGTAATATGAGAGTATAACATACTGTTTTTAGCTTCGACAGTATTTGATAGTGCCCGGTGTAGGCAATAGGCTCACCACCTATTTTATTGATCCTACCCTTCAGAGAGACTCCGAGCATAGCTCGCTGAGCGACCTTGAACTGATAGACTAGGCGCATTGTGAGCGTCCACATTTCAGCTCCGTACGTCATGACAGGTAGGACGCGCTGGTTGAACTGTTTGGTTTTCAGGGACTGGACGCCTTTTACCTACACTTTTAGACTTAAAACTCTCTTAACTCACTCAAAAAGATGTTAGTATAAGTGTTTGAAACCGAAGAAATCTAAGCCATTGGGTTATCCGGGCAAAAAATCGGATTATTTATCTTATCTTATAATTTAGCTTATAGGTAACGATTTCAAGCCCAATTGTGTAGTAAAATAATTTATTCTTCATGTAAGTTTAGTTAATTGTATTCCATAATCATTTCTAACGGGAAACGACTTACGTATATGTAGAACAACGACTTTATGGTTAGCTTCCGCCTACAACTTGTCAGGCTTGCTCGCTCAGTTGAATTGCAAAAATCTATTGAACTTGCGGTTCACGATCTTAATAATGGCCTCCAGATACATTATTTCCTTTTCCTTATGCCCATCCTAATTGCCTCCCCCTCTTTTTTCTTTCCTTTTCCCTTAGTGTTCACCACCAAACTAGTGATCTCGAGGCGTGTGAAGCCTAGCAACGGCTTTTGGTCAGCTCTTCTCATTGTGAGAGCAGAACGGTGTGCGACAGTACACTGACAAAAGAGGTGTTCATTACTAACCTACATTTAAATGCTGGCTGTACACGATGTTACACTTGAACCATTCCGTTAATACGCTGAAAAGTCTGATGTGTCATGTCGCAGGCGGAGCAAGGCACATAGATACACTTCCTGATAACTTAGGTATTTGTCATGACTCACTTCGCGCACGCCTCATGGTTTATCCATTCACAAATTCCTACGTATTAATTACGTACGTAAATAATCCACAAATAATAACGTACGTAATTAATTAATGTTGTTTTATTACGGGGTAGGCTGAGACCATCCTGCGCCAAACATCTCTATCCCTACAGACCTGACGTGCTCCTATCACATGTGCGAAATGAATTTGATATAATACAATTAATTTTACTGCGATAATAGAAAGTACCACCTCGTTGGTCGTGTTGGTTGCAAGCGCGACTGTAGAACGAGAGGTCCATGGTTCAAATCCTGGGTCGGGTAGTATTGAATTTATCTAATTGTAAGTTAGAATGTGTAGAAGTGGCTCGGAATATAGATTCGTGCTAGGTTATGGCATTAGGCTCACCCCCATTACATTTTGGGACGTAAACGTAACTAGTGAAACGTGAGTGTACATTCCTCTGCCTACCCCTTTGGGGATTACAGGCGTGATATACGTTTATACTCCCTTCTAATTATATTGTTTTTGATGTTGTTGTGGTGTCGGGTAGACGTTTTAATAAAATAATTTCAATACAAATATCGTACTGATTCCATTTTTGACTAGACACTAATAAAACATAAAAAACAATGGTCGGTACGGTCAGGTTAGTACGTTAGATTCAGAGTGTAGTTACTACACTCCTCTGGCGTCCTCTTCTGGTATTACAGGCGTGATGTTACGTTTTTTAGGTTACAATGTAGAATAGGTTAGAAATGTCTGATAACAGCACATTAAATGTAAAAGTTTGTGTAAAATAAGTTATTGAGTATTATGACGCCAAAATTTTTTTAATATTTACGTTGCCTTTGTTATTATATTTTGTTACTTTTATACCTCTACAAATAAAAAGGACAGTAATACTTAGAATTACTGTTCCTGTTCCTTTTACTTTGTATTATCATAATTTGCGTAGGTAATCGTATGTTTGTAAACAATAAAAGAAAACGACTTACCAAATATCGTAACAAAAACAAAAAACTTGAATTGTTAATTTTTTTTAATTGAAATGTGCAATGTCTGTAGCAAATTTGTTAACACAAACATCTGAACATGAAATTTACCAAGGTGACTGGTATTGTCTCTTCGTTAACACTATTTGCCGGCGGTCGAGCGCGGCAAAAAATTCGGCGGCAAAATGCACCACAGCCGCATCTATCACCGCAACCCATTTTTATTTTTAATCACTGAACGCCTATTTTGCGTCGGTTATTGCACTGAAATTAGCCACACGTCATTCTCACGAAAATATCTGCTCAAACCACCGCGAACCACTATTATGCACCCTAGTTACGTCTGCACAGCCCACAACTCCAAACTCAAACAAACCTCGCGTTTGTATTATCGTATAGTACGTAACAGAATGCGATAGCCTTATAATGCCTTCTCTTTTATGCTTTACAACTAACTTATAAAATAGGTGGGTACACCACCTACCTAGTTTGTTTGTCATACTACAAATGCTGTGAACACTCTTGCTGATACCTGCCATCTAGTGGCAACATTTCAAATTACAGAGTTCAATATGAACGCTGTTGAAAAAGGAAATAAGTTGTTACAGGTGATGTGATAAATCAATGAAATCGTTAAAGTGAACCAACTGAAGCTGATGAGTCCTGCGGCGAATTTTTCTTTATCCTTAAACAATAATTGATGTATGACCTTTAAAAACATGATTGATAAGCAATATTGTCAGGAGTCAGATGGAGATCCCAAATCGGTTACGATAAGCGAGGAAAACTTATGATATTAGCTTTAAACAATTTGATATCGTCATTTACAATTCATGGAAATTTTCAAAAATTCACTATGCACTTCGCAAAATGAACTATGTACGTTGGCAACGGTGACAAGCAATGACGCTTCACCAACAAAGCTTAGCAACACAGAGCATGGATGGTACTTGGTACATGAATTAGCGTTGTCTACCCGTCTCAGTCCACTGTTGGACATTGGCTTCCCTGAAGGATTTAGGATGTATGGTGTTTGTCCATTATCCCCATCCAGGTCATGCAGGTTAGGGACTAGGTTCCTAAGGTGGAGCTTGGACGCCTGACACTTTTAGCACTTGGATGCATAACCGTTAAGGACAAATAACTACCGTTTTAACTGCACAAACTTCAACCGTTCCAGTACTTAAACAATCCTGTCCTGAAGAGTCCTGGTTATCATCGTTGAGTAACAATAATAAATAATTTGCCCTTGATGGACACCAAGCTGCCAAGCTGTGGGACTTAAACAAAGCCATAGTATTAATTTACCTACTACTGTATATTATTATCATGTATCCTGTATAGTTCATTATAATGGACTAGAATTATAAATCTAAAATTTCAAAAAATAGGATGTGTAGTTGGAAAAACACAACAATTCAGTTAAAAAACAGGACACAGTTATACAGTAACAATAAATGAATTTATATAAGTGAAAATAGGTTAAAGGAAATTTTAGGAATATTGATAATAATTAGAATTTTAAATAAAAATATTTGTGTAAGATTGTAAGAGTTAAAACGAAGTCATTAAAATATAGAACCATCACTTTATTAACAAACCACCTGTGCAAAATAATGTAGTGATTGCAAAAGAAACGATAAAAAAAAAAAATGAGATTTAAAAACCCAGGATGCTGCATAAGAACTATAGAAGACACTAGAAAAATCAGGACATGTCCTGGGAAAACAGGACGGTCGGCAACTGGACCATGGACCAATGCCTGTGTAACAATTGTTGTGATTAGGTATCCTTAGACTTTGGAACTCCTAATCCCGTTATTGCACATATTGAATTAATTTATATAGTTAACAACCTACACAGTATAAGTTACCGGGCAGATCTTCAGTGCAGCGGGGCAGACCACCAGCAGGTTTGATCCTGCACTGGATACTATCTAAGGTATGTACAGTCTACCAATCAAGCAATCCTATTTGGATCTTCATCACCATCACCCTATTGCAGTCCACTGCTGGACATAGGCCACCCCTGAGCTCCACCTCCACGCTTAGCTTGATGGTTGAGGATTCGAAAATTCCGCTTTACCACGTTCTACCAGCGCCAGGTTTAATCGCCTCTTAAGACACCCTGTACCCTGGGACAGGGTCACAGGACATAGTCATCTTTGGGTCTTTGTGATTTTGTCTTTATATGTATGCATTCATAGCTCTTTGTAGAATGTTGGAGTTGTATACATGACAATAGAACCAGAAGAATAGACCATTGGTTTTGTTCAGCAATCTAGCATAATGCAATGTAATCGTCCTTTTTTGAATGAAAGGTAAGCAGAGCAGTTTATAGTAAACTCCCATATTTCACTAGTTACATTAATGTCTGAATATGTAAAAGGGGGCCTATTACCATACATCAGGATCATGACCATTGACCTATCCCAGTCCACTGTGGAACATAGGCCTCCTGCAAAGAGTGCCATCGCACCCCGTCCACATATTGCCATACACCACGGATAAGTCCAGATTCCGAACCACTACTACAAATATTACGCTATAAATTCCAATAGTAACTGACCACACAATTCAATACAGGACTTCTTGATCAGAAGTCACTTGGCAGTGATTGAACCAACAAGGCAGTCCAATGTTTTTTGTTTAAAGACATTGTTAAATAGCATGTAATCCCATATAAAAATGAAATATCTTGAATATAGGAAATATATTGTACAATTTTTTTTTTGTACTCACTATATTCACCAGGTTCTACAAGAAAAGCCAATTACTGTGCCTTCCTACTGTGGAATACTGGAATTACTGTGCCTTCCTACACTGCTGTCTGTGGATTAGAAGACTAATTGTCCGGTTTTTGTACTTAGTTACTGCCAGCTTTACTGCTTTTGATTTGATGAGAAATGTAGTGTGGGCTTTCTGCTCATGTAGTTTTCAAAGCGGATGGTGCTGCACCCTTCTAAGCGTTAGAGCGAGTTTCTAGGTCTACTATCAGTTCAGAGAGACGATGGTAACAAACATGAATTAATAGAATGCACTAATGCAGACATTGTCTCCGAAAATCTTCGCAGCGTATATAGGTGAAGTCCCAACGTAAACCTTTATCTTATGCACCCTGAATAAAAATCTACCATTTGTACACTTCCTTAGAAGTATAAGTTAGGATAAAAGGCCCATATCTGACCTGGTTCAAAACTTTAAAGTAAAAACGCAGATAAAACCGGTTATTGAAATCATGGCGTTATAATTATGAAGTACCTACTTTGTAATATAAACTAACCTCAAAATCCAATGCATCTTCTGCAAAATCGTATTCTATGAATTCCTTGGGCAGATATCCATCTTCTACGTCCATTTTTATACAGCTTACACATTTTAAAGAATCACCGGGCATTATTAAAACATTACTTTCACTTTTTTACATTACACGTTCATTTGGCAAACGGGTTTATCGGTTTTATATCATATTTTAAGTCATAATACGATTCAATTATTATTCAAAGGTATTAAGCAATTTCAGCAGTGTAAATCTTTTGTTTTGAACAATACATAAATGAGATAAACAAGATCGGCACTGGATTGCAGTGCGTATTCACTGATAACAAGAGGCAATTCAACGATTGGTGAGTTCAGTATGATAACCTTCATGACAGATTGTATCCTATTGGTCACTTGAGTTCCAATCTCTTGAGTGTTTACGCCATAGAGATATTACATACATAGAGTAGGCGAAGCAAGCAAAAAAAGAAGGAAACGAGAATGAGTTTGGTACTCGTTTCTCTGTATAAATTATTGTATTCGCTAGCAAATCCCCGCATCAATTACTAAAGAAGGGAATTAGATACGATTGCACGTATATAAATTCATGTTCTTTCTATCAACACTACATTTGCAGTTCATACGCCTATTGCCCATTTGCCTATTCTATCTATAATATCTCTATGGTGTCTACAACTAAAGGTAAATATTTTTTTCCATTCTTAGTGCTATCTGTACAACTTAGTGTTGTACCAGTAACAATGTAGTGTTCATTCAATCTGTAGAATATTATTTAAATAAATAGTATAAATGTCCATAATTTTTATTGTTTTTATGTAGGTACAAAGGTTATTGTTAGAACATTATTTTTTTTGCATTCAGTTGTAACATTTCGAACGATAGATGATGAATTAAATAAATCATTTTATCCACCATTTTTATACAGCAACCACGACTCGTAGTTAATCTTTGCGACGACTCCTTCACTGAAAAATTCTAAATTTATTTCTTCATGGCGTTAATACATGGAAATCCGTTAATACGAAAATCTTATGTATTACTATTTTTCATTGCGCTCCACTTTAATAACGTAGCCAACCACTTTGTTAAAAAACGGTCTAAGTGATTGAAATAATTCAATCATTCTATATGTTCACGGTAATTTGCGCTTATAAAATAATACACTAGTATGTATAGAGAATAAAAAGATGTAGGGAATAAAAGTCAAAATACTGTAAAACTTTTAATATACTTACAAATAAGTGCTTACTAGAATAAAATATTATATTGATTTTATAAGTTAGAGATTTTAACAAAATGATTCAATACATTACTCCTTTTGATTTACATTATTGATTTGATTTACATGACAATTTTTAATAATGCAGTCTCTGACGATTATGCATTTATATTCTGTAAGATTTTTTATTCAGTTTTTAACGTTTTATTTTTAGCGGAGTCAGTATTTATTTTTAGAGGAGAAGCCTGAAACAATAAATAGTCAATATACAATAAATGCCAGCTTACAACGAATAAAATTAAATAAAAAAATTTACTTATTTATTTTCCATTACACAATATAAATTGTACATCTTTCTTATATACCACATAAAGTGTGTCACATTAAAAAAGTAAGTATAAAATAAGATTGACAGGAAGCGTTTCGTTACGAAATAGACAGTAAATTTCGGAAAAGGCTGAAATTATTCTGACAAAACTTTCTGAATGGCACCATAGCAAGAAAATACTTAAGATCATAACCGCAGTCGTAGACAATAAATCATGTAACTGAACAAAGTTTTATTCATTGCTATGCAATTCGAACGACCGCGGATAAGAAAATTATAATCGAAACTATTTACAACACGCAGAAGTCAACTCGGCACCTCGGATGGACGCGCTTCTCCTTCGGTTATATGACGGCCGCTATTTATGCCAACCGCACTTTAGAGGTCTATGCCCAGTAGTGGACTGATATACGCTGATGATGACGCTCTCGCCGTCTTAGTGTTAGTACCTCGCTAGCATGTCATCGTAGTTGACTACTGCGAGTTACACGTGGCTTGGTTCAAAGTACAAGCAATACATACATTTTAATCTCAACAGTGCCTTATAACGTTAGAACATTGAATCTGCGTAAGGAGCGCTAGGGCTCGCGGCGCGCGTACTCACGAGGGGCGCGTGCGCGGCGCGCACGTGCTGCAGCAGCTTGGCGCGCGTGGCGTACTGGCGCGGGCAGGCGGCGCACGCGGCCGCCGCGCGCGCGCGCCGCCCGGCGTCCAGCGCGCGCGCCTCGCCCGCGTGCGCGCCTGGTGCATTGCCATCACTGTACCGTGGAGCTACGCCCCGCGGCAGTGCACGGAGAACACCGAGTGACATACATTTGTATTTTTACATCACTCTCTCCACACACGCCGCCGCATGACTCACAATCTTCAATAAACCTTATATATTTTTTACGAATCTGCTCATCAAAATTATTACATTGGAATTGTATGAATCTACAATCAGCTACTAAGTGACTAAGCAATACTATAGCTAACATACTATATCACGCGTACAATTGCGTACAATTGTACGTAACGTCATCTAGTGCAAATGCAATTCTCATCTTGCCGTACGCCGGCCTGACAGCGCCGCGGCTCACCCGGGTGATGCTTGCCGGCGTGGCGGTCGCGCTTAGCCGCCGTGCGGTACACCTTGGGGCAGGCCGCGCACGGGTAGTAGCGCACTCGGCGCTCCAGCGGGATGCTGGTCGTGTTGTTCTTGTGGACACGCCAGAGGTGGTTCACGAACATGCCCCGCCGCTGCAGACCACTTAATGTTATTGCGATAGTACAAAGTTGTATATATTAAGCCATCAGTCAATAAAATACAACACGCAGGAATCAACTTGACACTTGCGACGAGTGCGCCTCCCTCACGCCACTTGACGCCGTCTTCCGGGTGTCAGAACTACACTGTTACGTCGCCATAGTGAGGTGCCTAGTTAACTCCTGCCAATTATAATAATATTTTTTAAATTATTATTGTTCTTTGCTACATTAAACATTAATTTTATTAATTATTTACCTTAAATATAAGCTGACAATCTTCGCACTTGTACATGATGTCACTGTTTATTACGGATTTCTGCAAAAGAGGGGATTATGAAAGACGAGTTTTAATCGCGTGCAGAAAACTCGAGGCTTGATATTAATGAAAAATACGTACCGAACCAGGATGCTCCATAAGGTGTCTCATCAGTTTGTCCTTGGTTAAAAATACGCGACCACAGTCGCTGCTAAAAATGTCTTGGGTTATATCACTGTAAAAAATATTGATTGCAATATTGATTTTATATATATTTAGTACAGACACAGACCAAACGTGTGTACATAATATAAAAATTTATTAATAGAATATTTAAAACAGATTATTACAGATTCACTGTCTTGTGGGTCGAGTTGTTGGAAGCGTGATTTCGGGGTGCTACAGCTTTTTCAAACTTAGGTTTTTACTAGAAAATTCTAGTAGTGGCTCAGAGCCTGGATTTGTGCCCGGTGTACGGCAATAGGCTCACTCCCTATTCAATAGTGGGACAGGAATGTAACTGGGGAAGTGAGGGAGTGTACTACATACGCTCCTCTGCCTACCTCTTCGGGGATTACATATAACAAACAGTGAACGGACCTTGTATATTGTTGTTTTTTTTCTGATTTAGTTTTTTTGCATGGTACCGGTGAGCACTTGGTTAAAACTGGTGATTCCTGCAACTAATACAAATAACATGTAATGTAGTAAGGCATTTATATCAAATACATTTATATTACCTATACATATTGGGTAAATAGCAGATCTTAAATCTTATACATACCTCAAGAGCATTTCTTGGATTCTTACAAGGATTACTGTCGGGTGCAATGCTAATATTTTCTAATGAACCTGATACATTATGCAGTCGAACATCATCTTTGCACACATTGCTCTCCGAGTCTGTTATTTCCAAATTTGATCTACAACTACTTGATAAGTCCAGGTTTACCATGCGGTATGTATCAAAGAGAATATTTAAATCAATGTTACTAGAGAAATTCTGAAGAACTTCAACTGATGGTAGTCGAGTTTCCTCTAAAAGTGAGTTTGACTCCAATTCAGACTCAAAATTTGCAGCCTTGCTGGTTGGACATTGTGTGGAATCCACTCTGAAAACATATTTATTTTAGATGTGTATATTTTTTTATACTTATCTTCAAAAAATATTTTGATGAATACATTGATATCAAACTATGAAATACCACACAAACATTACTTCAGACTGGTCCAAGATATTGTAAATTGTATTAGTCTTGGCTTACATGGACACTTTAAGAAACCTATGTGGAAACATTGGGATGGGGGCTGTAACTGAAATTGATGTATTGGTGTGACTAGAAGAGACATTTTTGATTCATCATCATCACTCCTTTTACTGTTCTATGTTGGAGTCCTATTAAAATATGAAGGAAAAGACAATGGTCTTTCAGGACCAAGACTTCAGACATCTTAGAAAACATAAAGTACTAGGTGTGGAGACTCCTTCATATTTTTCCTCATTGTTACATGAAATGTTTTAATTCTAAAAACATACACATTTTTTTAAACACGAGGTGCGTCCAGGTATTGAACCCAGAACCTCAGGGGTGGAAAACCGAATTCTAGAGCACTAGGATAACACTGCTCAATAATTTTTTGGGTAGTAATATAATTTTACAGTTAAAACAATAGCTTTGATAAACTTACCGCTCTTCTTCTCTTTTGGCACAATGTCGAGCCAAGTGCCTTTTTAACCTGGAAAGAGAATTATTATTTTCAGCACATGAGCGAGTCGGTCAGTGCAACTTGTTGAATCATTGGGTTGTACTTTGAGTAGACAAAACAGACATGTTATTTTATATTTACGTGAACAGTCTAGTGAACATTCTTTTGCATCGCTGGCATCTGTGTTGCCGACGTGGAAGTCTTCTCCCCAACTGAAATGTAAAGCCCCCTTTAAGTCTTGCCAAGTGAAGGGACCAGCACACAGGTAGGTAACACTTGTGCAACCGACCTCGACAGGACTGTAGGTGTGGGACTGGGTGGTTACACGGGAGTTAATCTGGAGACAGGGCGGCGGAGATACGGCTTGTTAGTTTGTTACATTTAGTTAGTATGAGTACAATATTTTTGTCCTCGAGTTAATATTTTTGTCCTTAATGAAGCTAGTCACGATTCACAAATACGTAGCTACTCGTGAGGACTGGAACAATCGTCTCTAGTAAACACATGGACCATTTGTAATGTAATTGAATACATGGATAATTTCTTATGATATTTTAATCGGTTATGAAGGAATTCAACACCGTCCATACCATCACATTATTATAGTTTTGTATCATAATTACCTCTTCACAATTGGAGAAATACTCTACGATTTCTTGTGTCGTATGTTCACGGACGTACTCAAAGATTAAAACTAAATAAATAAATTACACTAGTCCTAATTATTCCAAAACGAACACCCAAACACAAGGGGGGTACCACTCCTGTCTGGTAAATATTAAAATTACAACAGTCAGATCGAAACGTTTTGGTCGCACGTAACTGACCCGGACAGCGAAGGAGTGGAACACCGTAACGATGTCTGTTTCCTGATATAATTACATAATTTAGGATTGGTTTTTACTAAGCATGCGTGATCCATCTTAGGACACAACTGCGCTTTCTGTCCAGCCTAGATTGCTGCCAAATGATAACCTACATGTAATATATATACAAAGCAAAAGTTAGTCCTCGGAAAGATAATTCTAATTATTATTCAGATGTCCCCACTCGTGCAAGTCCTATGTGAAACGATTGTACCGGAATCTGAAAGTCACGTAACAAATACGTCACCGAACGGTTTTTTTTCGGTGACTCGAGACGTGATCGTCTAGCGATATGTGTCATATTGCTCTTGATCAATTTACAGGCTCATATCATAAACCTAAATATTATGCTAACGCTGTTTTTTCCTGTTTTCAAGTGGCCTTAATAATTTTGATACTATCTTGTGCTATATAACAATAACGTATTTAAGTAACCTTATGTTCAATGTTGACGTGATGCTGGAGCGAGGCCTTCGTCGGCATGGCGCGCCGGCATTCATTACACCACCATTCGTTGGGTTGACTTGATAATGCTGCAAGGAACCATACAAATGTTTCAGCAGTGCAAGACAATTACATTTTATTGTATATGAAACGGCCCAACTCACATATGTTTTTTCAGAATGGCCCGGCTCGCCTGCGCCGCGACCTCGCTGCAATCGCCTAGGGCTCATGAAGCAGGACCTCGAATAGGTCCGAAACTAGTCGGGCCATCCCGACAAAATATATGCGAGCTAAGCGGGTACATATATAATCGAAACAGTAATGGAAAAATACACAGTAAAATAAGTAAATTAATGATGAAAAAACATTCAGAAAATAAAAGCATATTATTTATATAATATAAATTACAATTATCTAAATATTAACGTAACGTAACATCACGCCTGTAATCCCCGAAGAGGTAGGCAGGGGATTGTAGTACACTCCAATGTTTCACACGTTATGTTAACGTACCATCATGGAATAAGGATTGAACCTATTACCATACACCGGACACAAATCCAAACTGACCCACTACTACGAATCTCAAATTAAAAAAACCTAATGACCTGACTCCGGGATCGATCCCAGCACCTCTGAATCAACCTTAGTACTTGCCACCAGTCTATCACCATGGTGGTCAATTAATAAAAACGGGTGACTTATCAACGAGCATGTGATTAAAAAATGCTACAGATAATAAAAGTTACAGCAGAGATTCTAAAAACATAAGTATGGGATACCATTTTGCACATACCTTCATGAACGTCTAAGCACGGGGATTCTGGAGGAAAACCATGTGTTTTCACATACTCATTGCTATATCCGAGTATTAGCGGCACCCTTGACGCTACAGGGCTTGTGGTTAGAGCGTATAACTC
>DWTR01000100.1:0-13789 GCA_018244935.1 Ardaris minthe | reverse complement strand
ACAACTAGCACTGACCACGTGCTTAAAATGACTAACTTTGTGATTTGAAATTGGTCTAGTTAAAAATGTTAGTTAGAACATTGATTTAATCACTTTTTCATTTTTAATTAGATTGTGATTTTTTATAAAAATATTTACATTGATTAGTTATTTAATTAAACTCATTGGCTAGATCTTCAGCAAACATTCTTGGAGCATATGCTTCTGCATGCGGCCCACTACCACGATTATAAGAGACTCTTCCTTCAATCAATTCAATATCATTTCTGTAAGTATTCTTTCCTGAAGCTGATTTGTAGTAAAAACTAACAAGATTATCATTGACAACTACAGCTTTAACACCTCTAGAAATATTAATTGCCCTGTCATTAAGATATGATTCTGGAATACCATTGAAACATTTCTCTCTGTAATTGTTATTAGGTATCTCTATTTCTTCATTATTCCTATTTGAGAATTCCCTTAATATCAGTCCCGCAATGCCTAAACCTAAAGCACCTAGTATCTTTTTGGCATTTCTATTCATTTAAGTTACCTCACCTTCACGTATTTATAACACACTCTAATAATACGTTCAAAAGCTTATGAAATCAATCCGACGAACTGTATGATTGAGGTACACCTATAATTTACATAGACATAAGATTACCTTTAGAAATTTCGATTTATCTATAAAAGTCACATCATAGAATTAAGTTCTTATGTTCATGCGAAAAATCGGGTTTATTATAAAAATAAATTAAGAGAACGTTTAAGATATTAAATTTATCGTTTAGGAAAAATATAATGTAAACGCTTAACTCGATGTTATAATTCCTTATATCAAATAAAGGAGTGATTTTACAAATGAAAAAAAACTTTTATATTTTTACAGGTATGATAATTTTGTTCGGAGTAGGAATAACTAGTAATGCTTTTGCGGACTCTACAGGAGAAGCCATACTAAATGAAATAAAGGCTCCTAACGAAGAATACGTAGCTAATAACCCCTCTAGCTCAAATGATGAGCTTATTATTAGTGACGAAACACAATCGATGATTGATGACACAGCATTACAATATCCACAAGTGGCTCAAGTGGCTAATCAAATTATTTCTGATGCTCAAAATAATGAACTAATAACATCCGAAGAAATCAACTCATTAATTCAAGAACTTCTCATTGATAACGAAGCAAATCAAGAAGATGCATACAATAGAATGCTTAGTGAACGGGCGATGCCTAGTGAAAGAGCGATGCCTAGTAGTAACAATCTCTTAGCAAGTCCTAATCCAATCGAAATAACAGTAACCACTGCTAGAACTTATTGGAATGCAGGTGCAGCTTTAGTAAAAGCTGGAGGTTATCCAAATGCTGCAATGTATATGCGTCATGCTGAAGTAGCTATTCCTTTCACTAAACCAGCGAATCATCTTTCGAAAAATAATGCCTGGGCTAAACAGCTTTGTACTGATAATGGTTTTGCGGGCCAGGATTTTAATTGGTGGAAAGTAAATGTTCGTGATAAACCCAATGTAAATACTGCAACTAAATCCGGAACGTATTATTTTACCTCAGGTGATCCATATTACGCGTTGGCTCATGTAAATTATTCAACCCAATACGTTCGTCAGTCTAATGGAGGATTTAAAGTCTATACTATAATTACAGATTATTATGACTTTGCTTTAATGAATTATGATAGTATAAAAACAGGTTTTGTTAATAATTATGCTTTTGGAATGCAAACACTTGGTTTAATCGGAAACTATAATATTACGATTGCATATAATAGCTAATGTTATTGACTAAATAAGAAAAATTAAAAAAGTAGCTTGAACCTAAAAATCAAAAATGATTTTGGTTCAAGCTACTTTTTGATTGTATACTGTTCTTGTAAATCAAAGTATTTTCTTATTATGGAAGATACCAATCAAATTTGGATAGTTTTAATAATTCTTTTTCAATGTTTCTATCTTTTAGTTCTTTTTCAAATTCTTTTAACCTAAAAGTAGTATAAACAACATCACCAGTGACTTTTTGTATAATACAATACTGTCTTTTAAACGCATTCTCTTTTTTTGAGTATATAATATAGTTGTCATTCCAATTTAATTTTACTAAATAATTTATGTTCATTGAACGCCTATCTTTTCCATTTTGATAGACTAAAGTTGATTCTTTAGCAGACGTTTTATCAAGAGTATAGTTATCATCAATTTTTATAACATAGTCAGTAGGTTTTGTTCCCTCTTCTTTGTAAGATTCCTCTATACTAGAACTGTAGAAAATATAACTCAAAAGCGCCAATATTACAACAGGCAGAATAGCTATCACTGTAATTTTTTTCATTTTTGCCTCCTAGTTATATATTTCTGTATTTTTTCGAGGGTATAACTGACTTTATTAAACAATATTATAACATATTTAATATTGCTTTTTAATCTATTAAATATTTGCAAAAAAAAATCTTTAAATACATTTTCTGCTATGTTACAATTTTTTTCGTAAAATTAAAAATTTTATAAAAGAGGAGAACCTATGGATAAAAAATATTTGTTAAACTTAGGATTCTATTTAATACTAATTTCATTAATTCGATTTGGTATGGGGTTTACATCTAATTTATTATTCCAATTTTGTATAGCTCTAATTGGTGCTCTAATTGGTAATCTAATTTATAAAACATTTGTAAAACCAAAAATTTAAATAAAAAGTCGCTCAAAAATTACTGAGTGACTTTTTAATTTTCTTCTATGAAACGTATAGTTAATGATGGAAAAAATATTGACTCTATTTACTCAACATAATTTTTTCAGGATGTTCTTTTAGATATCTAATGGCCACTTTAGTACCTTCAGATAATTTATGTAAATCCAAATGTGAAATAATCTCATTTGTTACTGCAGTAATTTGCTTATCTCCGACAGAGTAAACTATTGTAAACTCCATTTCTGGTTGATAGTTTGTAAAACTACCTATTTGACGTATAGATATAATTGTCCCTACGCTTTCCAATCCGTTTTTCTGAATTTTTCTTTTTAATAAGTTATTAAACATTATTTTACCCCATGTACTTATTATAATAATAAAAAAACCTGTTACTGATAGTATAAACAAAATCTTAACCGAATAATCCCAGTTAACTTGTTTTGACAAAAAAAGATATATCATGTAGAGAAAACTACTTAAAATCATAAAAGACACTATTTTTTTTAAAATTTAAAAATCATATTCATACTCCTTTTCCTAATACCTCCATAATTAAATTGTACAGATATTAACATTTAAATCGACTTAACCTTTATTACTTCAACAAAAAACTCTCAAAACATAAGCTCTGAGAGGAAAAGAAAGAATAGTTTGGCTAACAAAAATTTAAAAAAATATATATAAGTTTCTTGTTATTAGTTTATTATGTCTTATATTACATTTTTATGTAAATACTATTTTCAAAGAAAACTCTCCTAATTTTTTAGAAGAGTATCTTTGAAAAAAGTGACAACAAAGAGAGAATTGTATCAATAATTTTATTGTATTTATATTTTTTTTGTTGTCAATATATCAAATAGAAATTAATATACTATTTTTTTGAC
The DNA here is from genome assembly GCA_018244935.1 of Ardaris minthe. NCBI lineage: Eukaryota > Metazoa > Arthropoda > Insecta > Lepidoptera > Hesperiidae > Ardaris > Ardaris minthe. Next base: position 10,213 of record DWTR01000100.1, on the reverse strand, counting down.
TAAATCATATAGCGTAATCGGGCTTTCTGTAGTTTGATTGTTTAATATTTCTTGCCAATTTTTATCTCCAAGCTCTTCTAATACTTCGCACCATAAACCTCCAGAAGAATAAACCCAATCAGTTGAAATACTACTTATATCCATTTTTTTAGACTTAATATAAGGAATAATATGATCAAAAGGGATATGTTTGATTGTATTGCCACTAGAATCAGTATAAGAAGTAACGTTGTATGGATAATTTACTACTTTTGCTGCTTTTGCACTCACATAATTAGCAGTTCCTTCAAATGTTTCAGTCATTGTTTCATCTTTAAAATAAGTAGGATTATTTTTTTTTAACTCTTCTGATTCTTTAACATATAATCGGATATTTTTTTTTATCTCATTATGATCTGGTGATTCTTTCCATATTTCTTCTTGAATTTTTTGTAAAATATCATAGCGATTTGCTAGTATCTGTTGTTCTTTATTATTTAATGTATCTGTTTCAAATCTTCCACCCAAATCTTCATTTCCCCATTTATTTTGTACAGAATTATGAAATGCTTCATGAGATAGTAACACGACTAAGTGAGAGGAACTAAATTGATTAAGATTTATATTATCCTTTTCATTGTAGCGCAAATAAAAAACACTGTTATCCCCAATAACTATTTTTTCATTAATTCCATTAAATTTACCAATGCCATAAGTTCGATAAAGCAGAGGGGACATTGCAGCAATACGGTAAACCTTTATATCAGGGATATCTGGTAATTTTATCTCTGTAGCAAAAGTACTATTTAATTCTTTTTTAGGATTAATTAAATATCCCTCTCCAAATCTTCCATTTACAGCTAAAAAGGTCTGATTATTTAAATTATAACCAGCCCAAACTTCATTGTCTTTGTAAGATTGACAATAGGTAGCTATTTCATTTAAAACTTTTTGATTTGTCACATCTAGACTCTCGTAACTTGCATTGATTTTATTTTTTATTGCAAACCCAATTGTTACAATAATCCATACAAGAATAATTGTTAGTAGAACTTTGGCACATTTTTTAGACATTTTTTTTAGTTTTACTTTCATAGCAAACTCCTTACTCATAATATTTTTTTAGTATGATTTGTATATCTTCTTTTGTAGGAGGAAATTTGATAAATAAAGTATTATTATTTGAATCTAAATTATTAAAAAATATTGTTTTATCGATCAATAATAATGTGTTTGTATACTCATTTTTCGATATAGACTCGAGACTATCTAAAGTGGAAACCTCTATTTTTTCATTAAAGAAAAATAACAACACTTCAGAAGTAATTTGTCCATCTAAAATATTGTTTGCTAACAAAGCGATTTTTTTGAATCTATGTTTAAAATTCATAAACGGTGCTATTCGACAACAAAATAAATTGATATGTTTATCATTTAAATTAATATTGTAAACATTCCATTTATTAATAATGGCAAAAACTTTTTTCTTTAACTTTGTGTCTACTTCTCCAACTTCCGTGTACTCCGTTGTTAATATCCCTGAAAGATTGTGTGTTAAGTCTTTTAAAAATAGATATAGGGCTGACAAGAACCAAGATTCATCTTTAAAATTTGTCTGAAATTCTTTGTTAAATTGATTGATAAAATCTTTTGTATCAGGATTATCACAAAATTCTCTTTTTTGTTGTAAAAAAAGTGGAACTTCTAAAGCGTGATCAAAAACATGTGTATTCATAATAAAAAATGAAAGTTTGGTAAATTCATATTCTAATTCAAAATCTAATTGCCAAAAATCTTGAAATTCTTCCTTTACAATATCTTTAAATCCAATTGGCAAGGTATCAAAGGGTATTGTTTGAGAATGAACTAGTGTGTTTTTTTTAGGTTTAGATAAACTGAAGTTAGTTGTTTGCATTAAAGCTGAAAAAAATGATTTTTCTGAATAAGAGAAGGTAATTTTTAAATTTTTTTCTATCTTATTTAACATTTGATTTGTTTTATTTTCAATATCATTATTCCAACTAAAAGTTTTTATTCCAAAATTTTTATAAAGAACTGCATATAAAAATCGAATCGCTATCCAACTTCCATGTATGTGATTATTAACAATTTTTAAATTGATACTATTTAAATAGTTTTCTACCATATTTTTAATCATATAGCCTCTGGAAACAGAAATATAATGTTCCTCTATAAAATCAATAAACTTCTTTTTTCTTGGTGATAACAAATGGTGTAAACAATTTAAAAATAAGGAGTTTTTATAAATTTTATTATTTATTAATTCAATTGACTTGATATCTGAAGGAGAGATCTTTAAGCTACCATCTTTGCTTTCGGATATGGGAATGTTTAAGTCATTATTTAAAGATTCTATGTCTGAGTTTACTGTGTTTATAGTACAAGATAGCATTTTTGATATGGTAGATATTGGAATATAAGACTCATTCCATAGTATATTTACTAATTTAATTTTTCTTAAAATATTTTTTTCAATATAGCTATAAATCAATAATAACAGCTCCTTTTCGAATTAATAATACGACTAACACTTTGCATATTAAATGTTCAAAATAAAACAGAGATATAGACCAAACGCATACATTATAACTTATAATGTAAAGATTTTTAATTCTAAAATATTATTTTTTTTTTATTTTTTTTTTAAGAAAATTAATATATGTATATAAGTTAAAATTCAGTTAGATAACTGAAAAGAAAGGAAAGGATTAATAACATGATGAATACTTCTTGAAGACTAGAAAAATTAAAAATAATTGATTTAAATTTTGGCGAGACTATATCTTTACTTAATATGAACTTTTAAATGAAAAGATAGAAAATTTATTTAATTTAACGTGAAGATAGCTGGTGAGTAAAATAAATGACTTTGAAGGTTGAAGATATTATAAATAGTGGTTATTACGCTATTTTATCAACAGGGGAATGCTTGGTTATAAATGGGTATATATTGGAAAGTTTAGACCGAAAAAAATTTTACCCTTTAAATATGCACTATCAAAATATCATTATGTTACTAGATGAAAAAGGTCAAATAGTTGCACAGGAGGAAGATAGTTCATAGAAAATAACTTAAACAGTATTCAAAGCTGAATTATATTTTTTAGAAAGGAAAAATCAAAATGGGAATTATTGATAAATACTGGACTGATGTTGAACTTTATTCAGTAACATTTGAAACAGCAAGTAAAGAACAGATAAATAGAGTTTTTGCTATGCCACCTGAAAAGAATGAAGAAGAAATTTGTAGAGAGATAGTAACAAAAATGCCTAAAATAAATACGGTTAGTTCAGTTGAATCTATAGGACATGGATTTTATCCGAAAAAAGTGATTGAAAATTAGTATTTCTAGTTGACTCCAAAAATTTACACAAAAATGAAACAGGTGATTATTATCAAAAAATTTAGTTTACGTAATAAGAAAAAAGTGATTTATAAATTAATAATATGTAATTTTTTATTAGGTGGTATTACCTCTCCTATAGTTTCAATTGCTGAAACAGTTGGTAATACTAATGTTCCTTCTTCAGATACATCAGTAATGGAAAAAACAATAGACACTGATGACCTAAATCAAAAAGACCACTTACAGACAGATATAAATGAAAGTTCTAGTACAAATAATGTTTTTGTTGAAGATACAGAAAATACAGTTGAAGATAACTCAGTAATGACAGAACAAGTAGATAACATTGACAAAAATCAGTTAGATAGTAGTATATCGAAAGAAAGTCAGAATAATAAAAGTGATTCCACTGATAATATCTCTAAGAAAAAAACAAATCCGACTAATAATGATGAAAACAAATCGCAAAAAAATTTAAATGAATGGATGCCCGATACAAATTTACAAAATGCTATTGCACAAGTACTTAATATCAGTGTTTCAGAATTAACAAAAGAACAAATGACCAAATTAGCTGATAAACAAATCACCGCACGTGGAGTTTCAACTTTAAAAGGGTTGGAATATGCAGATGGTGGTAACAAAGGGTTGACCTTAGATATAAAGGATGGAACAATAGATGATTTATCTCCCTTGAAAAATGTTAATGTGACACAATTATTTATTAATAATAATAAGGTAAGCGATTTGACACCTCTAAGAGGAAAAAAACTGAGTGCTTTCTCAGCTACTAATAATGAAATTTATGATCTATATGATTTAGATTTTGGAAAGATGAGCACATTAGATGTAAGTGGAAATCATATTTCAGATCTTAGTCCAATATCTGGTTCTTTATATTCGGTTGTGGCAGAGTCTCAAAAAATAATTAACCCTACTATTCAAAAACAGAATAGTGTAACAATAGATTCCGTTAGACATTCTTATGATTATGATTTCAGTAGTGAAAATTTTAATATTGCTCAAAACGGGAAGTTTAATAATCTAACAATTAATTCAGGTACGATAACTTGGGACAATTTAGATGACTCTATAACAGAGTTGAAGTATGAATTTAAAAGGGGATATACTTTTAGTACTGATTCTTCAAAAAAATGTAAAGTTTACTATTCTGGAACAGTAATTCAACCTTTAAGTACTCCTATTGAAGCGGCACCGGTAATTATTAAATATCAAGATGAAGATGGAAATCAAATCGCTGAACCTAAAACAATAACTGGATATATAGGTGATACTTATAATGCTCTGACACACGCTATATTTGTAAATGGTTATTCTTTATCTAGAACAGAAGGGAATGTAGACGGAACATTTTCTGACCAGGAACAAGTGTTTACCTTTATTTTTAGGAGAATTCCCGTTCGAGCTCAACCATTATTCGTATATTATAAAGATGAGAGCGGACATTTTATAGCACAAGTTAAGATTATCGAGGGAATGACAGGCGATGCTTATGATGTTTCTACTCCTGATTACCAATTAGCTATTGACGGTTATACTTTTAGTAGAACCGAAGGTGCTTTAAAAGGAACTCTATCTGACAAAGAACAAACTGTTACTTTTATTTATAGTAAGAATCCACAATTAGCTAAAAACATAACGATTAAATACCAAGATGAAGATGATAAGCAAATTGCTGCACCTAAAGTAATTTCAGGAAATATAGGCGATGCTTATGATGTTTCTACTCCTGATTATCAATTAGCTATTGACGGTTATACTTTTAGTAGAACTGAAGGTGCTTTAAAAGGAACTCTATCTGACAAAGAACAAACTGTTACTTTTATTTATAGTAAAAATGAAGAAACTACTAAAGTAGGAAAAATAATAATTAATTATTTAGATAGCGAAACACAAGAACATTTAAAAGCTTCAGAGGTAATAAACGGAAAAATTGGAAGTGAATATTCAATAACCCCAACAGAAATTGATGGTTATATTTTTGATAAAGATAAATCAACTTCATTAACAGGTAAATATGAGGTAAAACATAAAAATATTAATCTATTTTACAAGAAAAAAAAGCTGACGAATTTAGATACTAATAAGCCTGTTTCTAATGAGTCAGATAATATTAAAAAAAATACATTCTATCAAATAAATTTGAACAAAAATAATCCTAGAGCAAACCGTTTACCTAAGACTGGTGAAAAATTTACTTATATTTTTTCATTCATTGGAAGTATTATTTTTATTGTATTATGTTTCAAAATCGGAATTAAAATAATTACAAAATCTAGAAGAAAAGAGTCCTAAGGGACTCTTTTCTTCTAGTACAGATATAGAAATCTTAATTTATTTAAGCATTAATTAGGAGGTTAAATAATCATGATTGGGTATATTAATGGTTTCGATAATTATCTTTTCGAGAGAGAACAATTGAAGGCTTTACAAAATGTTGGTATTGAAACAATTTTTTTTGAAAAAGAACAATTCTCGTTCTTTACTGAAGAAGAAGAACATTTCATAGATTTTCTTATAAATTCTATGAATACAGGTGACACATTAGTTGTTTATGAATTGCGTTGTATCAATAAATCTATTGTTGAATTATCTAAATTTTTTGATAAGATAAAAAAATTAAAAATTAATTTTGTCATAATAAATAAAGGAGACGCTTTTTGTCAAATTGACGATACCACATATATTGATATGATATCAGAACTAGCTAAAATGCAAAAAAAAGTAACAAGTGAACGTACTAAAAGAGGTTTAGAAATCGCAAAGAAAAATGGGAAAATTGGAGGACGACCTAAAATATCTTCTGAAACAATTAATAAGATAAAACACTTGTATCAACATAAAAAAATAACCTTAAGAGAAATCGCTACAGAATGTGGAGTTTCATTAGGAACGGCTTATAAATATGTCAATGATTTAAAAAAAAATAATAGTAAATAATTTCATTTATACTATATTTCAATATCATTTCTTTTCAATTTAATAGAAACATATTTATTCTTATTTATTTTTCGGTTACTATTTAAATACCGTTAAAACATATTTGTATATGATAATAAAAAAAAAACAACCAACATAATAATATGCTAGTTGTTACCACTTAAAACACCTATAGATATGTCCTAAAACATCTACCAAAATACTATAACATAAAAACGAGCCAATATTACTAAAATACTGGCTCGTTTCACGTTTAGAGTATAGTTCTCAATTACTAACTCTTTAACTATTCCTCTTTATTTTATCATATCATGACTTTTTTTATACCAGGGTTTTTCATCTAATTCAATGACACTTCGTATTTGTGTTATTGGAATAGGTACATTATCAAGATAAACAAAACGTTCATCATAGCCACTCACAAAACCAGTATAATCTTCTAAAAAATTCCCCTCAATATCTTTAATATTCAATTGAATAGAGATTCGTCTGTTCTTATATATCGCAAAGTCTACAATTTCAAATATCAATTCCATTGACATCTGATCTCGACCAGCAATCACTTTATTTCTTTCAGTTGAGGCTTTATTAATATCTGCCGTATGTTCAGATAGGTAGAAACCATTGTACTTTACAATTCCACGGTCCTCGTAATAATCATTTAATTCAATCATTTCCTCACCTCTTTAATTAAATTTATTTTTCTTTCCGCTGAAGATAATCTCCTGGTATATTGGCCCAAAAAATAAATAATTCTTCGCCAACTGCAATGGCCGTATTATCTCCAAATGCTGCAAATTCATACTCAAATTCGCTATAAGTGATCTCTTCTGCTTCAAACGCTGCAATCAAATCATAAAATTGTTTTTCTAACCTATCGAATATCATTGATTAATCCCTTCATTACCGCCCGCATGACCACCGACAAGTGACGCTCGTTTTAAAGCCGTTGAACCTTCCATATAGCTACTTGCATGTACTAAAGCAGAAAAACCATAGCGGTTCCTGATTGTATCAACAACCTGGTCCAGCTCTCTATTGGCTATTACTTCAGTTGGTTCATCAAATAAATTTAACTGAAGGGACGTATTGTCTGTTAATTTTGAGTAACTAACAGCTATATTTCTAACAGCCATTTTCGGGTTATAAAATTTATCAAATAATCGCATACAGTGAGCTGTTAGCTCCTTTGATTGATTCGTTGGTTGAATAGTCGTTTGTCGATTAAAACCACGTTCAGAATCAAATCTAGAGTATCCTATGGTTAATCTAACACAAGACGTTTGTTTTCCGCTTGAACGTACCCTTGTAGCCACTTGTTCAGCAATTTCCCTTATAACTATTTTGATTTCTGACACGTCTGTATAGTCTTTCATTAAGACTTGACTGTTTCCTATAGATTTAGACTTAGGAGTGTAAACGTCTGATAATTTCGTTCTGTCTACGCCCCAACTATGAGCGAATAGTTGTTCACCCATAATTCCCATGCTAGCCTTCAGACTGAAGTAATCATAATTAGCCAACTCTTTAATTGAATAGATACCTTTATTATTTAATGTTTTTTTTGTCCTGGTATTTATCCCCCAAAAGTCAGTCATATTCTTAATTTGCCAAACAGTGTTTGGTACATCCTCATAACGCCACGTCGCAATCATATCTTTATTTTTCTTAGCTTCGTTATCTAAAGCTAGTTTACTAAGAAGTGGGTTATCGCCTATCCCGATAGTACAAAACAGGCCAGTTTCATGATAAATTTCTCTTTGAAATTGAACCGCAAACTCATAAGCATTCATATGAAATAGTCTTTTAGAAGCCGTGATTCGAATAAATGTTTCATCTATGGAATAGATCAAGATATCTTCATCTGATACGTACTTACGAAAGATATTATTAATGACCAAGTTCTTTTGAATGTAGAGATTCATTCGTGGAGGAACTATCAACAAGTCTTTATGGTAAGGCGTATCATACTTTCTAGTTACATTTGATATCCCTAGCACCTTTTTTGCCATTGGAGAAGTTGCTAAAGCTAAACCTCCCCCACTTTCTGCATTACTCATAACTACAAGCATCGTTTTTAAGGGATTTAGACCTCTTTCTACGCATTCAACGCTGGCATAAAAGGATTTCATATCGACACAAAGTATATCGTCTCTAGGCTCTTTATCGTAGTTAAAGTAGTATTCAGACATTCATTTTCACTTCCTTTAGACATAAGTATACAAACATACGTTCTTATTTTCAAGCGAACAGTTTTTAAATATTTTAGGTTCATAAGAAGTAAATGCCTGGTTAGTGATCTATCTTCTTCAGGAGGAAACAATTTTATTTGGTATTTATTTCAGTCGCTCCGGCCACCTCCACCGCTCCCTCAATAAGTCGTTCGTTACACTCACTCCAAGACCGTTAAACGCTGCTTCGCAACGTTTAACCAAAAGTCAAAACCGTCATTTGTTTAACTCATGCTTATCGTTCGGCATACCTATTCGCTTATTTAGATTATGTTCAAGTTAGTATGCTTGGGTGGAGGGCTAAGTGATACAAGTACCATATTCAGTCGATTAGACAAGGGTATATAAACGAGCAAGCTCGCCCTTGTATAATCTTTGTGTCTATGGTTCTCACACTTTATAGCCCCCACACCCAAGCATACTAGCAACAAATGAACCATAACAATCTAAATAAGAAAGGAGCATTGTGTATCCCTCAGGCATGAGTTAAACAAATGACCAGCCACCCTCCCCTGTACACCTAACTCAAATGGTTCAAAGACTAAAGATTTTAAGAAACAATGTGACAAAAAAATTACCGAGCAACGACTGTTAACTTTAGAAAATATTAAATTTTTGAAAGGAGATTTTGATATGTATAAGGAATTATTACTAGCTTTAATAGTGTTTATCTATGATGAAGAATACGAAATGAGTTGGTTATACCAAAACATTATTTTAAAAGAAGTGCAGACAAAGAGAGAGAGGAAAATCGTCTATGAACTCACGAACGATTTATAAGATGTTGGCACGTTGGAATTATGATGAATTGGCTAAAAAAATTCATCGCTTAGTTAGAACAGAGCCAACAGATTTTAGTCTAGATGATATTTTAAATATGATTTATGACACTTACGAAGATACAAAAGATGAAAACCTTGCTTATCTGTACGTTGATATTAGCAAAAATGGTTTTCTGATTAAACCAATAAAAGAACAAAAAAAAAGAAACCTTTTGCTCTAACAAAAGATTTCTAGTTACTACCATTCAATGTAAAAACAGTATTTTATTAAATACATTGTATCGTATGTAACGACCTTTGACAAGAAAATATTAAGGAGCGTTACCAATGACAAACCAATTAATCGAAAAAGCAAATCATTTTTTATCTTACTTTTCACTTAACCGATATGTAGAAAAACCTTTATACGAACTAGACTTAAATCAAGAAAGCATGATTGATTACATTAAAAGAGAAAATTTGTTTATTTATCTGAATGACATGAACCCTTTAGTTTTTGTTAATCAAGTTACTTTTATTGACGTCCTAGTAAGTGCGAGAGCTTACGTTAAATTACATAATCTTGATGAAGATTACTATTGTAACGATATGAATCTAATTGAGGTGCTACTTTACATTGAACAAAACGGCAACCACCAAGACTTTATAAATGAAATGACCAGTCAAACAGGTTACCAGTTTGAAACATTTGAGGATATTTTAAACTGTTTAACTATTAAGGTTACGGATATGCCAGTAGGCGACCAGTTACCACTGTCAACATTCTTACAAGCTTATCTTTGTTTAATTGACAAAGCCAAAGCTTTAAAAGAAAGCTTGTGAGGTGGCATATCATGACAATTTTAAAAGCAGATACTATCCAACAACTACAAGAACACCTTTCAAAATTTGA
>DWTR01000099.1:0-13866 GCA_018244935.1 Ardaris minthe | reverse complement strand
TGCTATTGATTATAAATTATAAATATTGATCATCGATTGATTATTGCTCGGGCTCCAACGGTGCTTGTAATACTCTTGTTATTCAGCAGTCTTTCGAACCCTAAAATAATGGTTTGGAAACCTTTTATTTGTACATTTGTAATCTTTTGTTTCCTGTGGCGACATGTAACCTATCTGTTGAAGTAATGTTACTGTGCCTTGAACCGATGTTTGAAATAAATTCAGATATTAATTACAGCTATTATTGCCACAACTTTAAAATTAAACATTCCAAACTGCCAGGGTGAAGTAAAACGTTGTGAGAAAACCTATAGATTTGTTAATTATGTTATTCAAGACTTTTATGTTTGTTTACCAGTTTTTGGCCAACTGCAACATGTCAAACGATGGTCTGAATTGTTTTATCAGTGGAAAGTTAAAAGGGTTAAATACGATAATGTTAATAAATAAACCGGAATGTGATTGCTTCTGTCTATCCTTTACATTGATCCTCATTTTGACGGTGTACAATATTGTAAATGGCATTTGTATTTTCACAGGAGCGTATCGGACAGCACATTCGCGATGGTATCATCAAAGCGGGACCAGCCGTTGCCGTTGTAGGCCAAGCGTCGCAGATAGTTAAAGGATAATGATCGTTACTGCTCAAGAAATAAGAACCATAACTGCCATATAGTATTGATATTATTTAAAAAATATTTAATAAAGTTTATTATAAGTTGCAAATTATTTATTTATCTGATTCCCCTTTGGTGTTTGATGATTCATATGCATGTTTCAGATTTACAATATGTGACTGGGTATCAATGAGATATATATACATATATTTGTTTATAATACAAAAATATTGTCATATTACAAATATATTATATTACAAAAATAGTGTTAAATAACATACATACATACATATATGTTCACGCCCGGTCCCTTACGGGGTAGGCAGAGAGCACTGAGTGCCAAATATCTCTATCCTAAAAGATAGGTTTAAATCTTATAATGACTTAAGTAAAATAATTCAACGATTAGGAGCAATTTACTTAACTGATAATAAGGGAAAAGATTTATTAATTAGTTATAATAATGGAACAAAAGAACGAACACCATTAAGTAATGTTATCTCTGGTTCAGCAACAGGAGTTGACCAAGCACGTCGACCAATTATTACCTTACAAATTAAAAATCAACAAAAATGAGATAGCATTATTAATAGTTTAAAACCAGCAGAAGGAGGCGGACAAGCACAGCAATTATATATTTGAACTGATATTGGTCAAATGATTGATGATTTACGCCATGATATTGATAATATACAAGCAATTGCAACTTTGTTTAGTGTTGATATTCGTAGTAAGGTTTCTTCAACAGATTGAACAAATATTTATAATATTTTTGATGTAGAATATTATGATACAGGGACTGCTCGAATTCAGCATGGAAATTTGTTAGATTTAGCATTACGTTATCCAATTTCACAAATTAGAACATGAATGGAAGATAGTCGTTTTCGTTTTACAACAGTACCGACAAATCGTTTATTAATTGATCCAAATGATAAAAGTGCTACAACAAATGCATATATTGATCCATTGCGACCATATTTACAAACAATTATTGAATATAATAGTGTTTTGACCGAAGCATATAAAAAATATATTATTAATTGAAATTCAATTAAAATTGGAACTGGTGCAGCTGAAAATTCAAATCAAATTACAACATCAACCGAGACAGAAGCTCGTCAAATTAGTAACTTGGTTAATGGGGGGCTAAGTGGACTAGAATTTACTATTCGCGGTTATCGTGAAATCCTACCGGTTGTTTCAGCAAATGTGTTTAAAATTTCAATGATTATTTTAGGTGTTCTAGTTTTAGCCATTTTTATTGTATTATTAGTTTATTATCGTTTATTTGGATTAATTGCCGCCTTAACTTTATTGTTTACAATTATTTCAAACTTATATTTCTCATCTTTATTAAAGGTTGAAATTTCACCAGAAAGTATTGCCGCCTTAATTATTGCTTTTGGATTATCATTAGAAGGAAACTTGTTGTTCTTTTCACGGTATAAACGTGAGCGGTATGAAAATAACATCCCATTTGAACCAGCAATGAAAATTGCTAATAAACAAACAATTGCTGTTTTTATCGATGCTTTAGTTGTTTTAGTAATATTAGGACTGTCGCTATTTTGAACAGGAACTAATAATATTAAATCATTTGCCACAATTTTATTAGTTGGTTTAATTATTGCAATTATTATGGTTTTTGCCGTAGCGCGGTTAATGTATTGAATTGTCATTAAGTTACATTGACAAGAAAAATATCGTTGGTTAGATGTTTCACGATTTTCATTATGAACTTGATTTTTTAAGAAAAAATCAAGAAAACCAGCTACGGATGTTAAAATAGTGGATTCTTCAACAACTGAGCTTCCATATGATGTTGAAGTAAACCTGCCTGCTAATGCTAAAACAGAATTATCTGCTTCAGCCCCTGTAGAAAATAAAAAGCGTAAACAATTAAAACATGGCAAATGAACTTTTTATAATATTACAAAATGAACCCCAATTGTTGGAATCATTTTATTAATAATTGCCTTAGCAATTGGTTTTGCTGGAAAAGCAAACGTTGCTAATACAATTAAACCAGGAATTAATATTACAGTTAATGAAGACTTGTGAGGAACAGATGGGTCTAAACAAGTTCCAGATGAAGTTGCAATTGCCAAGTTAAATACTCAAATTGAAGAGTATCGGCAAATAACACCTCATAATTTTAGTTTTAATATTTATGTGATTAAACGACAAGATGGTGGTAATAGTAACCGTATTTTAGTTGTTAGTACAAATATTACGAAGGGTACTTTTGAACGTGAATTGTTATCAAGCATTGCTTCATTTTATGGTGCTAGCCCGAGTGATACATCATTAGCCTTACAACAAACTGATCCAGTTATGGAAGGTTATATCTTAAAAATTGCGGCAATTAGCCTGGCAATTGGTTTAGCATGTATTTTTGTTTATACATTATTCCGCTTAGATTGAGCACAATTTGTTGGAATGGTGTTAGCCGCAATCTTTACGTTAATTATTACTATTGCAATTACAATTATTACGCAGTTGTTAATTACCTTTGAAATGTCAATTGCGTTCTTAACGATTTTTGGGTTTGCAATTGCTTTTGGAACAATGGTAATGGTGCGTGCAAAACAAAATAAAAAAGCAATTAATATTCGTGAGTATGAAACATTCTTTGCCTATATGTCAGAACATCGTGCTCAAATTAAACGTTTACGTCGTGCTCATAAAGTTTATTATCAAGAGGAATTAAAAAAACTAGCAGTTAAAAATCCAGATTTAAAATTAAAAGAATTGAAAAAACAATATCGCGACCAATTGCACCGGGTAGAATTGGTGGCAAAAGATATTAAAAGTAAAAACCATAAAATCATCCGAGAAATTCAAAAAGAGTTTCGGATCTATAATTATGAACATAACTTTTTACAAAAAGTTGCTAATATTACAATTAAACAAATGTTACAGCACTGTTTAACATTAGGAATTATGTTTGCAATTTTATTAATTACTTTAGCGGCTTTTTCAGGAACATGATTTGGCTTTAATGTTGTCATTTTAATTGGTTTAATTATTGGGATGTTTGCGACATTATTTGTTGCAATCCCAATTTGAGTAGCATTAGAAAAATATTGTGCGTTAAATAAAATCCGTGTTAAAAATTACTTAGATTCACAACGTGTTGAAGTTGATGAACAAGTTGTTGTTGGAATTAATGATTAATTAACCAAGAAAAGAATTTTTAAAAATGGATCTAAAAAAGTTTATTGTTGATATTCCTAATTTTCCAGAACCGGGGGTTATTTTTCGTGATATTACTCCGTTATTAAATAACGCTTTGGCTTTTAAAACAGTAATTAAGCAATTAGCGGCGTATACTGTTGCTCAAAAAGCAACAGTAATTATCGCTCCTGAAGCACGTGGTTTTTTGTTTGGCCCAGCTGTTAGTTATGCTAGCAATTTAAGGTTTATTCCTGTGCGAAAAGCGGGAAAATTACCCCGCGCAGTTATTGATGTAAAATATAGTTACGAATATGCGGTAAATCAATTAGAGATTCATGCCGGAGATTTACAACCAAATGATCGTGTGTTGATTGTTGATGATGTTTTAGCATCGGGAGGAACAGCGCGCGCAATGTGTCAATTAGTTAAGCAAGAACAAGCAACAATTGCTGGTTTAGCTTTTGTGATTGATTTAACATATTTGAATGGTAAAAAAGATTTAGATTCATATCCAATTAAAACCCTGATTGAATATTAATGCTAAACGCGATATAATTATAATTATTATAAGAAAAAGGGGTTGTTTATAATAGATCGAAATATTAAATACGAAGAAGTCTTAGCCCAAATTAAGTTGTATATTAAAGATGAAGCAACATTAAAGGAAATTCAGAAAGCATATGAGTATGCTGAAGAAAAACACCACGGGCAAGTTCGCAATAGCGGAGCAGCGTATATTAGCCATCCATTATGAACAACTTTTTTTTTGGCACAATGGCGAATGGGACCAAAAACTTTAATTGCTGGGTTATTGCATGATGTTTTAGAGGATACTCCTGCTACCTTTGAAGAATTACAAGAATTATTTGGGATTGAAATCGCTAATTTAGTTGAAGGGGTAACCAAAGTTAGTTATTTTGCAAAAGAAAATCGGACACAAATCAAAGCACAATATTTACGAAAGTTATATTTATCAATGGCGAAAGATATTCGCGTAATTATTGTCAAGTTAGCTGATCGTTTACATAATTTAAAAACAATTGGTTATTTAAAACCAGAACGTCAACAAATTATTGCACGAGAAAGTTTAGAAATTTATTCAGCAATTGCTCATCGTTTAGGAATGAAAGCTGTTAAACAAGAAATTGAAGATATTAGTTTTAAAATTGTTAACCCTGTGCAATACAATAAAATTGTTTCATTATTAGAATCAAGTAATAAAGAGCGAGAAAATACTATTAATCAAAAAATTGAAGAATTAAAACAAATTTTAATTACTGAGAAAAAGATGTCTGTAAAAGTATATGGACGTAGTAAATCAATTTATTCAATTTATCGTAAAATGAATCAGTTTGGTAAAAATTTTGATGATATTCATGATATTTTAGCTGTTCGTATTATTACAAATAGTGTTGATGATTGTTATAAGGTGTTAGGTTTTGTCCATCAGCATTATACGCCATTAAATAATCGCTTTAAAGATTATATTGCTACGCCAAAACATAATTTATATCAATCTTTGCATACTACAATTGCGGCTGATGATGGTCTTATTTTTGAAATTCAAATTCGAACTGAAGAAATGGATGAATTAGCAGAACAAGGGGTAGCAGCGCATTGACGTTATAAAGAAGGGGAAAATTATGATATTGCAAAAAAACAAAAAGATATTGATGAACGATTAGATATTTTTAAACGGATTTTAGATTTAGAAAATATTTCAGTACAAGAACGAGATGAAATTCAACAAGAAGTTTATAAACCAGATCATTTAATGGAACAAATTATTCAAAATGATATTTTTTCTTCGTTAATTTATGTTTTAACACCAAATGGGAAGGTTGTAACATTACCATTTGGTTCAACTGTTCTGGACTTTGCTTATAAAATTCATTCTGAAATTGGAGAAAAAACAATTGGAGCAAAAATTAATGGTTTATTTTCACCAATTTCAACTGTTTTAAAATCAGGGGATGTGGTTGATATTAAAACAGCAGCAACCCAAAAACCAAATCATTCATGATTAGTTGTCGCCAAAACATCATCGGCATTACAAAAAATTAAGAAGTATTTGAAAAAAGAATTAGTTGAAGTAACTAGTGATGCAAAATCAGTTAATTTAGAGAAAATTAAACAAACAAAGGCACAAATTGAAGAATATATTGCAAAAAAAGATTTAAAATGAAAATTAGTTGATTCAGAAACACAATTAGAACGATTACATGCAATTAATTTTAATAATATTGAAGATTTTTTGTTAGATGTTGCTAATGATGAATATACTTTAGAAGAAGCAATTAATTTGGTTTATTTAGATCACAAAACAAGTCAAAATGAAAAAATTTTAAAAAAATTACAAGATAAACAATATAAAAAAGCACAATTAAAAGATGATATCATTGTCCAAGGTATTTCAAGCATTAAAGTTGTTATTTCAAAATGTTGTTTGCCAATTCCATATGAAGACATCACTGGTTATGTTTCTAAAGCTGAAGGAATTAAAGTTCATTTAAAAACTTGTCGTAATATTCAAAGCGGTGATAAGCAAGACCGCCAAGTTGAAGTTAGTTGGAATGAAGCAGTTTGTAAAAATAAAAAATATGATTGTGCAATTCGAATTGAAGCAATTGATCGACCTGCCTTACTAGTTGATGTGACAAAAGTATTAAGTCATTTAAATGCATCGGTTCAAATGATGAGTGCTAATGTTTCTGGTGATTTAATGAATTTAACAATTAAAACAATTATTAAGGTTAGTAATGCTGACCGCTTGCAACAAATTCGGTCATCATTATTAGCCATTCCAGATATTAAAGTAGTAGAACGAGTTATTATGTAATTTGTTAATCACTTCAGAATAAATAAAAAATATCATCTTCCTTGTTTTCTTGGTATAATATACCTATAATTATTTAGAAACATGGAGGAGACTATGGCATTAAAGTCTTGACTAAAATTTAGTACTATATGATTTTTAGCAGGAATTGTAATTATTATAGCTGGAGCAGTTGTTCCAACATTAAATCAACAAGTAACAGCTTTAAAACAAGAAATTATTAATTCATTAAGCGTTAAAGGATTAAAACCTAATCCATTAGAAACTTTACAGGGAGATAGTGCTTATAATATTTTAAATTTTTTATTATCATATGGTTCTTTTCAAACAGTTTTTAGTTTAAATAGATTTGCTCTTTTTAAATTTTGAGTAATTGATTTATATATTTTTGTTCCTATTTTTACATTAATTGCAGTTGGAACAGCAATTTTTGTTATTGTCTTACTAACAAATATAACAGCAGCACATTGAAAATGGAATGTTCGTTTATTAGTTGGTAAATGAATGACAAGAATTGGTGGCTTTACTTTATATCTATCCTTATTTTTGGGATTATTTTTCATTGCCATTGCTGATGGTTTTTCTTTTGTACTGCGTGAAAAACTTTATTGATATAATTTAACTAATGGTCAAGGATTGGCAACTTGAATAAACAATGTACAATATCAATCAAATGTGTTTTCAATATTATGTTTAATAATTAATCAAGATGGCTTAGGAACGCTTTTTGCGCAAGCACCAACAATTATGCAAGCAGGAGCAGTATTAATTATTTTTGTGATACCCCTTGCTGTTGCTAATGTTGTGATTGGATTATCAATTCGCATTGCAATTGAATTATTATTACCATCATCAGCAGGACACCGTGGTGGATTTGTAACTCATTTTATGCAATGATTAGGATACATTAATATTTCTTCTCGTCGGGAACTTCGTCAACGCTTAGGAATCAACATTGGAATGATTTTATTAATGATTGGTTTTATTGTAATTATGATTTTCCCTGCTTTCACGTCAATAACGGGGTATGTTAGAGCTAACTGAATTCTTTTAGTAGTTGCGATAGGATTAATTATCATTAGTTTTATTCCCCTTTATTTTATGTTGTTTTGTTTAGCACGTTTACAAGAATTTTCATATAATTTATTAATGTTTGTTCAAATGCTAACATGATTAGTAATTGGTTTACTTTGACAAACCTTAATGTGAACAATATTTCGCCAATATTTTCAATATCCAGCCGTTGTGCCAGTAATTACAACTTTCTTCTTTGTTAATATTTTATTAGTTTCGTTTTATTTATTGGTTCGAGGATATCGAAAATAGGCTTTTAGTAAGAACTTCTTTGAAATAAAAAAGTTTTTTTGTTTGGTATGCTATAATCCTATTAATTAATTATGAAAAAGAAGGGAATATTAAAATGACAAAATTTACAGCAAATGCAATTCGAAGAATGTGGTTAGATTTTTTTCGCAGTAAGGATCATTATGAATTACCTTCAGTATCATTGATTCCTGTTGATGATCCGTCATTATTATGAATTAACTCTGGTGTGGCGACGTTAAAGCCATATTTTGATGGGCGAAAAACACCACCATCACCACGCTTGACAAATTCACAAAAATCAATTCGAACTAATGATATTGAAAATGTTGGTTATACAGCACGTCATCATACTTTGTTTGAAATGCTTGGTAATTTTTCAATTGGTGATTACTTTAAAAAAGAAGCAATTATGTATGCTTGAGAATTTTTAACTGATAAAAAATGAATTGGGTTTGATCCTGACAAATTATATGTCACAATTTATAAAGATGATCAAGAAGCTTATAAAATTTGACGCAATGTAATTGGTTTAAGTGATGAACGAATTATTAAAGGTGATAAGGATACTAATTTTTGAGAAATTGGGGCCGGACCATGTGGACCTAATACCGAAATTTTTTATGACCGTGGGGAAAAATATGATCCTGAGCAATTAGGATTAAAGTTATTGCAAGATGATTTAGAAAATGATCGTTATTTGGAAGTTTGAAATATTGTTTTTTCACAATATAACAACAATGGTGATGAGACATATACTGACTTACCACGAAAAAATATTGATACTGGTGCTGGATTAGAACGAATTACTTCAATTATTCAAGAAACACCAACTAATTTTGAAACTGATTTGTTTATTCCAATTATTAAAGCGGTTGAAAAATTAGTAAATGGAAAATATCATTATGCTGAAACAGCATTGTTTAACAATGATTCAGAACAATTAAAAATTAATACTGCATTTAAAGTAATTGTTGATCATATTCGGGCAGTTACTTTTGCAATTGCTGATGGTGCTTTTCCAGGGAATAAAGATCGCGGTTATGTTATTCGGCGTTTAATTCGTCGTGCTAGTTTATATGGGAAAAAAATTGATTTAACAGAACCATTTTTATTTAAATTAGTGGGAACAGTAGTTAACATTATGCAAGAATATTATTCTTATCTAGTTGAAAAACAACCAATTGTTGAACAAGCTGTGTTAGATGAAGAAAATAAATTTTTAAGAACATTAGAACAAGGAAACAAACTTTTTAATGAAGTTAAAACAAAATATAGTACGATTTCAAAAGAACATTCCTTTCGTTTATTTGAAAGTTATGGTTTTCCAATTGAATTAATTGAAGAACAAGCACACGAAGCAGGGATTAGTGTTGATCGTGTTGGTTTTGATGAATTATTAGAAAATGCGAAAACAATTTCACGTACTAATCGAAAAGATATTAAAGCAATTCATTTACAAAGCGAACTTTTTACCAAGTTAGATGTTGCTAGTCAATTTGTTGGTTATGAACATGAACAAGTTAATAATACAGAAATTGTCTTTATGTTTGCTGATGATAAACCAGTCACAAAATTAACTAATACAACAGGATATATCATTTTAAAAGAGACACCATTTTATGCTGAAAAAGGGGGACAAGCTGCTGATCACGGATTAATTTTAAAAGACAATACGACAGCTTATGTTTTCGATGTACAACAAGGACCAAATAAACAGCATTTACATTTTGTCAAAGTTGAAGGGACACTTAAGATTGGAGATTTGGTCAATGCGGCAATTGGCAGTGATCGTCGTTTTTATACGCGGAAAAATCATTCAGGAACACATTTAATTCATGCTGCTTTACGAGAAGTGTTAGGAAACCATGTTATGCAAACTGGTTCTTATAACGATGATGAACGTTTGCGAATTGATATTACACATAATCAAGCAATTACACCAGCGGAAATTACAGATGTAGAAGCTTCTGTCACAAAAGCAATTAAGGCTGCAATTTCTTGTGAAGTTATTTATAATGATATGCAAACAGCATTAGATGTGCATCATGCTTTAGCTTTTTTTACAGAAAAATATGATGCTGAGGTTCGAATTGTTAAATTTGGTACTTATTCTTGTGAACTTTGTGGAGGAACCCATGTGACTAATTCACAAGATGTTGAAGATTTACTAGTAACTAGTTTGGAATCAAAAGGAGTTGGAACATTTCGAATTCATGCTATTACCTCAAATAAAACAATTGCTAGTTATCTAAATGAACAATTTTTAAAAGAAAAAACTGAAGCAATTAATTATTTTGATAAGTATAATCAAGGTAAGAAAGCATTACTTGACCAACGTTTAGAGCAAACTTGAGAACAAATTAGTAATTTAACTGTTTCAAAAACAAACTGAAAACATTTAAAAGAGTTAGTAGCACAATTTAAAGAAGATTTTAAACATTGACAAAAACAATATGATAATATTTTAATTCAACAATTTGTCAAACAATATAATACCTTGTTACCACAAACTAAAAATGGAATTAATGTTTTAACTCATCAATTTACAACAAAAATTGATATTAATGCTTTAAAAGTGTTAATTGATGATTATAAAGTTCGATATCAAAACTTACTAATTTTCTTCGTTGATGTTAGTGATGAAAAACAAGCCACATTAATTGTTGGTGTTAGTGATGATTTACAAGATCGTTATCAAGCTGGAAAAATTATTCAACAATTAAATCCATTATTAGGTGGTAAAGGTGGCGGCAATAATAGTGTTGCTCAAAGTTGTTTTAACAATAAAGACAAAACTTTACTTGTTAAATTATTTGCTGCCCCGCTAGAATTTTTAAAACATCATGACTAAGTATTATTTGGGAGTTGATGTTGGTAGTAAAACACTAGGCTTAGCAACAAGTCGGGGACTGATTGCGACTGGGTATGGTGTTTATCGCTTTCCAGAAAATGATTTTGCACAAGCAGCGCAATATTTAGCGGAGTTAATTACAACAAACCAATTTAGTGATATTATTATTGGCTATCCAAAAAATATGAATAATACAATTGGACCTCGTGCTTTAATGGTTAATGATTTTGTTGATATTTTAAAACCATTATTAGAAGCAACGATAACAATTCACTTAGTTGATGAACGGTTAACAACATGTCAAGCTCATCAAATAATGTTAGAAGCAAATCTTTCGCGCCAAAAACGAAAACAAAAAAAAGATAGTTTAGCAGCGCAATTAATTTTAGAAGCATATTTACAACAGAAATAAAAGAGTCATTCCCTTTTATTTTTTTAATGTTTAATTATACAAGTATTGATATCAAAAGCAAGAAAAAAATGATATAATTTTAGAAAAAGAATTTATTGACGGTTATAATTTAAAAATTTGAGGTAAAATGATGGCTAGTAAGAAATTGAATGAAACAAAACAATTACAAGAAGTTAATAATAATTTAAAAATAAATGTTAATGAAACAATGCTTATTAAAATGTTAACTAAGTCTTGAAAAAAGTCAGAACCATATTTAAAGTTAATGGAAGAATATCAAAATTTGAATTCAAATAGTGCAATTGATTGAAATCAACGTTATGAAAAAGAATATAAAAAATTTGTTAAATTATTATTAGGAGAAAATGCACAATTTAAAAAACCCTCAAGTAAAAAATCATCATTATCTAGACAGTTAAGATTATTGTCAAAACGAAAATTATCGCGAGTTGAAGACTTATTTCCATCAAGAGTTGTTCGTGGTTATCAAGCATCACAAGAAGCAATTGAATCAGAGATAAAACAACCACGTCAAGCTTTTTTAAATAATAATGAATCTGTTTTAGCAAGTTTGCCAACCGAACAAGTTGTTAAAAATGAACTAACCTTAGATGAGAATATAAAGTCTGATAAAGTATTTCCTTCATCAGAAGAAACTGAAAATATTATTAGTAAGTTAAATCCAAATCAGCAACGATTAATCCGACAACGCAATGAACATTATGGACGATTTCAAAGTCAAACACAATGTTCAAAAAATGACAGTCAAAACGAGGAAACAATTGAATCATTAAAAGGATTTAATGAACAAGTGAAAGAACATGCAAATAATTGAGGATTAAATCAAAATCAATTACAATTGTTGTCACGACTAGATAATACTAAACATGATTTTAATCCATATTCAAATCGAGCGCGAGAAGGTTATCATCCAGAAGAAGATTATTCTTTATCAAATCGGGATCTTAAACCACGGTCATTATATGAAATTAAAGATCAAATGAATTTAAGTAAAAATCAATTAGAATTGTTGTCACGTCGGAATTCACATCCTTCAGAGTGAAAACAACATATGCAGCAAATCACACATAAAAAATATAAAAATGAGACACCAATTGTGATTAATCCGGAACATGTTATTAAAAAACGTGATAAAATGGTCAAAGAATCATTATCCCGTAGTTTAGGAAAAACTAAGAAACAAATTGGTGGTAAATATATTCGTAATTTTATAAAAGAAGAACCAAAACTAAAACCAATTTTTAAAACTGATCTTTATTTAGAACCTGATATTAATAGACAAATTAATCCATTAATGATAAAACCATCAAAGAAGATTAAGTCAAAATTATCAGTAGAAAAAAATGAAGCAATTGTGCCAAATTTAACTTTCACAAATGCAATTAGTAGTAAGCAAAAGCAACCATTCTTGAATGGAGCTAGTCAAAATAGTGTACCTACTAAAACAATAGGGGCTAGTAATAATCAAACATTAATTGAACAAACACAAAAAAATAAAAATGATTATATTTCAATTATTGATCCTAAAAAACGTCTTAATTTAAAAAAGTTAAAATATGGTAATGATTATGAAAAAAATAATGATAAAGTTTCTAATTTAAAAATAACAAAAAAACAATCTAATTTAATAGCAGAAGTAAATAATCAAACATTTATTCCTACTAAAAGAAAAGACACAGATTTGACTTTATATACACGGAAAGAATTAAAAGATTATCAAATTGATTATGCTTATTCGACAAAAACACCTGATTTAACAGTTGATTTAACGTAAAATCAATACACTTATGCAGGATATCATCCTCGTGAAATTCGTGAAATTCATCGGCGTCAGTTAGAACAACTTCATCAACGTTTATTAAAAGAAAAATTAATTCAAAAAAATATGCGTAAAGAACGGCGTTATCAAAAAAACTTAATAATAAAAAAGTAAAACCTAAACCATTACCACAGATTTTAATTGAAAAATATCGTGCTGAAGGAAAAAAGGTTATTGATGGCTTTTTAGTTGAAAACTCTAATAATGAAAAGAGTGAAACAATAAGTAGTAACAATAAAGTGGTCAAGAATTAATAATAGAAAATAAAAAAATCACAACATCCGAATTAATTCGTAAATATTTTGATGAAGTTGTGACATCAATCGGCATTGTTCCTCAGAAAAGACCTGATGTGGCTTTACAATGAGCGCGAGAGAAATAATTATGAGCGCAAGAGGCAGATGCTATTGTTCAAAAACAATTATTACAAGCATTAGCAAATAATAATAAAATTCAAATACAACAACTACAACGTCAACAAGAGTTATCGCTTCGTGATTTACAACAAATTAGATTAAATGAATTAAAAAAACGAGAAGAATATTTGGCTACATTATCAAAACCAGTTAAATTACCAAAGATAAATAAAAAAATATTAAATAGTGAAGTTACTGGATTAGAATTGCAAGCAAAGCCAGTATTTAAAAATAGAAATGACATTAATAAAATTTCAACAGCAGAAGATAATTATGGCACTATTTTTATGCGAGAAATTGGTCGTGCATTGTTAGATGAATATAATATGTATCATGAACCACAAGAACAATAATCTTCGCTGCTATCAACTGAAAAATCAATAAAAAG
>DWTR01000098.1:0-14014 GCA_018244935.1 Ardaris minthe | reverse complement strand
CTTCATTCTTAAAATAAAATTGTACGTAAGTTCAAGCATATTTAAATAATATTTCCAAGGTTTTTCTCGTGTTTTTTAATTCCTTTGGGTACACTAATTACTGAACGGTAAAGTAAATTGTCTTAATTCTCACGACATAATGAAGTACTAACGAAGTTTTCTTTTACTAATTTAATATTTTAAGGTAATATGTTGGTGTTGTGGAACCCAAACGTCTTATATTTCCAGAAATGTTCACTAAGTCGTGTAAATACTGCCAAGTCACACTTGTTAACGTGGTAGACTATGGTATTAATCCTTTGCGTTGAGAGAGGAGACCCGTATCCTATATTAGAAGGATAAACGGGTCGATTATGAACATAATTGCAATCGTTGACATTTACTTACCGACATTAGCTAAAACGTATGAACTTTATAACGTCTTGTATACCATTTGCATAATACAGCGATATTTAAGCGCTTAAAAGCTATTACCGACTAAAATGTCGCGGCCTCTCAATGCTTTCCAACAAGGTTTGCGACATTATTAGAGACATTTACAATACAACTTGTGTATGGCGATGATATTATGTATAAAAGCATCGTCGCTGCGTAAGTTCGTTACGAACTTAATGCGGTCCGCTCACGTCTCGACAATGTTACCGAATGATGTTCCTCATAATTGCTCCTATTTGAACATTTTGAAACGTCTCTCGCTGATGGTACACTTAAAATAGAGTATTACGTACCTTTATGTATGCCTTTATTATGGACGAAATCAAAGTTGATGTGATCGTATTTGTGTTTTGTATGAGGTCGTATGATTACTATGAACTTGTGTCGTTATCAGAATGATGTAACATACTATGACTTTGTGTCATTGCTTTGTTATCATTTGTTTGTCATTATTGCGACGATGGGTAATTTCAATAATAAATGGTAGTTTTATATACAATTATGAACTGACAGTTTTTTTTTGTATTGTTAAGACTGACACAATGAGATAGAAATACAATATTAATAATATTGTTTTGAAATGTTAAGTCGAACTAAATTTCATAATTGAACGTTATATTCGTTCCAATATGTACTTTCCGTACATGTTTCTCAAGGAATGTTCAAAGTGTTTCCCAATTAGTATAATTAAGCAATAATAGTTATAGCTTAATAATTCACGTGTGACAAATCATGTCTTAGTAGGTTAGTCTTAGAAAAATACATCACATGAAACGACAAACACATTATTGAACGCATTACAGTAGGGGTTTCATTTCGAAGGTTCGCGCTGATCAAGTGCCGATTAGCAGATTTCACACGCTTCAGAAAACATTACAGACAAATTTAGGGTGTGCTGCTTTCCTCGCAATGTATCCCTTCACCCTTACAGCAAGTGATATTTCAGGCTTAAAAATGCATATATTTTGTACAGAAAGAGGTGCGCGCTAGAATAGCTTATTTATACACACACATATACACGAGCCTCAATATTCATTTATCGAATGTCCGGACGCGCACGCCCATCAATCTACCAGCAAGTCACAAAGCTCACGTAACCGCTATAGAATTTATTGCAAAACAAAACGACGGCGCTGTAGTGAATTACATTGACATCTAAACATTAGGTTTGCCAGCATACACTCACCAATCCATTGTTTTTTGTCGAAGTTCATTTTCGAGTAAATGCCCCTAGAGAAGTATTTTATAAACGCCAATGTGAAAGCTTTAATATGAATGTTTTTGAAATAGTATAATGGTTTAATTAGCACGTTCGAAGCACTTTTATGATATAAAGCGGTTTAATTTGAAAATTAATAGTTTATTTGCAGTTAATTGGATATAATAACATGTATGTATTGCAATATTTCACGTTGTTTGTATTTATTTCGTAGCAGAGCCTCTACAGCAGCATAGAACTTTTGTCGTAGGCTATTCATTACCAGTATATAGATTCACTCAAGATATACTCAAGATTATTTTTATATCCTGTATTGATTTTTGTACTGCTGAGACATCCAGAATATTTGGCGATTAATAAGGCATAATATTTCGTGTGAGGTTGGGGATTTCCCATAATAAGTTGTAATTCAAAGGGTACGGTCGTATACAGGACGGCTGATGGGTTATTGAGACTTCCTTTTGGTTCAACTATATTCCTGTATAATAAGACCATATATCACGATCATTCTCACAGTAGTTTTAGCAGCATATTACCTATCTATGTACTCAGAATACTTTACAGTTTACTTTTCTAACACTTTACTTCTCAATTACGTTTTGATTTTTTTTACAGAATACGGTTAAACCGTGTGTTAATCTATTTCAGAATATTTCAGTTCCTTTAAATTAAAAGTTGCTTCGGTTCATAATTATGATCTTAAGAGAAGATTTGATGATCCTTTCGTATTTTGCACATGTTCTCAAATTACCCGGACTTTCACAATTTTCAAGATACCGACTTTCACAAATGTGAAATGAATGAATGAAATTTTGTTTTTTTTTTCTTAAAAGGTTTTGAAATACTTCTTAAAAGCTTAGGCGGTTTTTCTGAAAGGTTTCATCGAAAACTTTGCAAGATAGCGAAACATTAAGTCACTTTCTGGTTCTGATAATTGACAAAAAAGGTTTAAAGATATAATGAATAATAAACTCTCTGGAGTAATTTATGAAAATGTGTTAAGGTTTTTTTTCTAATGACACATCTACAGCGACCGTGACATATTATGCAGAAGATTCAGAGAAACATACTAAAGACATTCGATTATCCAAGCGCACTCTACGAGTATGTTGTAAGTGCCACTTTGCGAAGAGTACTTATCCGAGTGGTGTAGAATTAATGGGGCAAATAATGTATGTCATAGTGTTTTACATCGACCTGAATTAAATTACAATTATTTGCGCTATTTATAGCGATAATGTATCTGTATTTGATGATGCGTTTTACCAAGATATAAAATTTAAATTTAAATTTAATAAAATTTATGTTTACTTTCATTATGTTAAATAGGTGCATCACCCTAAGCCCTTGTTGCAAAAACTTTATCATAGTATCTACTTCTGTTGTTAAGCAGAACTGCTATACTCTATTCGCGGTTAAAGACGTTGATTGAAAGATAAAGTGCGTTACGTGGTATGCTGTCTTTTCTAGTAGTGCCTGTTTCCTTTCTTCTATTGACAGACGAATGTCAGCATAAAGTTAGATCTGTAGCATAAGAGGATAGGTATTTTTTGCAGTTTTTAAATATTTATACTACTAAGTGGACTGAAATAATCAGTGGTATCGGAATCGAACCGAATCGGAAACGAAAAGGAACCCAGATACGTCCGAAGTTATCTGTATTCCGAAAAATATTCCTATGTTAAACGACTAAATGGTTACAGTCGTGTATGTTTGATAGTAAAGTTATTGAGTAAGACAAAGATATCATAAATTATAAAATAAATAACCTGTAAAATAAATAATCTGTTTATTTCAAGCAGAGTGACGTTGGAAAAAGAAACTTCCGCATAGAGGACGCCTTAATGAGTCGTTTTAAAGTTTTTATCTGCCATCTGAATGTCGACGCTTTTCTTTCAGGTAAATTACATTAGTGTAGAGTATTAATAATATAAATAGAACGTGCTGAATTCAGAGATGTTTTTATTCCGATATAGATTTCCACTTGTTTCATGATGCAAAAATGATCGTATTATTTACTAACCTTGGAATTTTTTGACCGATTTTTTTAGTTGGGATCATATGCGAATTACAACCAATTCTGATTCCAAGAAATAATGAACCATTTATTGAATATTAAGTTGTACTTTTGTGACTACAGAATAAAAATTTAATTTTAAAAAGGCTTCATTCAAGTGATTTTTGATCGTATTTTCTGATCTATGTAATTTATCGTTGCTATTAAATCTTATTAAAGTAATACGAGACCTTACATATTGGAATTCCTGATTTTTATTTAATAGAGGTTCTGCTTTTTTTGACTTAATGAAATTATGAGTTGTTAATAAGGATAGTATATTTTTCTCATTTATTTAGACTTTAAAGTAACAACCTAAGTTGTCCCACGTCCCTTTCATTTTTTCTCATAAAACTATATTCCCTAGTTTTACTTATTGTTTACCTCCAGATAAAAAAACACTATAGCTTTCATATCTCCTTAACAAAAATTAAAGAAAAATAAAATGAAAGCGATTTCTTAAAACTTTTAGTATATTTCTAACGTAACTAAAAAAACTATGGAAAGGAATGGTTACATGGAAACAGTAGTAGAAAAAAGAGACGGAGAATCATCAGTTGATAACTTGGAAAAAGTATCAATTGGAGGGAAGGTAGGTATATTGGACGACATAAAGAAGGTTAACTTTCATGGCATTAACAAAGATTTAGACCGTGAAGTTGCTTATGATGTGACAAAATCAATCTTAGGCTTGCAGAAAGAACCAGTAAACGAATTAACTCGCTCAGAAACGTATCAAAAATTTAATTAGGAAGAGGTAAAAAATAATGGCAGAAAAAGTACTAACAGAAGTATTACAAATGGAGTTCAAAGATTCATATAACAAAATTAGAAGGTTAAAGGTAGCTAATCCACGACCAGACTTAACCGAAGCAGAAATTGAGCAGGTTATGAATGATATCTGTGACCACGAATATTTTAACAACTGGTCTGAACCAACTCCCTATAAGGCCAAAATCATCAAAACAGAAGTTAATGAAATTGTGACAGTCTCATAAGTTTAAAAGAAAGTCAGGTTATTTTATGCAGAATAAAGCTTTAAAAATAGAATCACTGGCTCAAAGTGTTTATAAAAAGTGCGATGTGTGTGGGAAGGTTAAAGATAATTTCTTTAAGCTCAGTGTCTATGATGCGAAGACTGAAAAATTATTAGTCGGGTCACTTGATTTATGTAAATATTGTGGCGAAAACATGGGAGATATTCTGAATGTTTATACCGAGCCAGGTGCGACATTAACAGAATTTAGCTTTGAAAAATGATGGATTTCTTACAGTTTTTTGAACAAGATATTTTTGCCATAGCGGTCTCAATTTTTTTACTAGTGCGAGTAGAAAACAAACTAGATGACCTTACTAAGGCAATTACGAAGCTCTCAACAATAATTATCACTAATCAAAAAGACTAATCTCTCCCACCCTTCACATTTAACATACGACAAATTTTTAAATTTGCGCCAAATTTGTCATGAAATTTAAAATTTGGCGCCAAAAATATTTTTATAAAGGAAGTGTTGTATATGATCCAATCGTTTCTAACCCACTTATACCAAGAAGGAAAGGCAAAAAGTACCTTGGATGAGTATCGGAGACGGTTGGAAAAATACAACACTTATTTAATTGCGTTTGGTTTAGATATTTACCAAGTAAAAACAAAAGAACTGATTTTAATTAGAGAAGCTATGTTAGTGGACGGTCTTTCAGTTAGGCGTATTAATCAAATTTTTTCAACAGTACGCGTGTACTATGATTATTTAATTTTGCATGAACAACTTGATTTTAATCCTGTCGTTCTTGCCTTACATATGACACCGAAAGTTAATCGAATTGAGCAGTTGTCTAAAGAAGATATAGAATTTTTTCGTTCTTATGTCGATTCGTGTCAGATTAACGTGCGTTGTGCTTTTTTACTGATGATGGCAACTGGAGCTCGTGTTGGCGAAATTGCTGCTTTAACTAAATCAGATTTTTTTTATCGTGATAAACAACTTTATATTTCAATTACTGATGCTAAATGGGGCAGTGATAGAGAGATTCCTGTAGTGGATCCTGATATTGTGACGATTATAGAAGCTTTTTTGGAAGATATTGATATTACCTCTCTTCCAGTTTTTCGTGTCTCTAAACGCACTTTACAGCGTCATATGACGAATTTTTCTCAAACAACTGGCATTCCCTGTCATTGTCATCTATTAAGACACACATTTGCAGCAAAATTACTCGAGGAAGGTGTGCCATTAGAAGCGATTAAAGTCTTTTTAGGGCATAAAAATATTAATATGACTGCCTATTATACCCAATCAGCTCGAGTTGACTTAACACAAGTCCAAGGTCCTATTTGGCAGATAAAAACATAATTTTAAGGAGGAAATAAATGGTTAAAGTATTAATCGATTATGGCCACGGAGGAAGTGATCCAGGGGCTGTTAAAGGAAATCGTTATGAATCTCATGATGTTTTGCATATTGGAAAGAAGATAGTTGCGAAATTAAAAGCGGCTGGTGTCACAGTTGGCGAAACAAGAACCGGTGATAATTTTGTTTCTTTAGAGAATCGTGCCAATATGAGTAACAATGGCAATTACGATTTATTTGTCTCACTTCACCGTAATTCAGCAGCTAACGCTTCAGCTACTGGAATGGAGACTTTTGTATGGAAAAAAGTATCTAGTATGGAGCTAAATTTAGCTAATAAAATTCAAAGTAAAGTTTCTAGTATTGGTTTTGTTGACCGTGGTGTTAAGGAAGGTGATTTTTATGTCATTCGTGAAACCTATTGCCCTGCTGTTTTGATTGAAATGGGATTTATTTTAAATGATGAGGATAATCGTATTTTTGATACCAAACAGGAAGCACTTGTCACGATTATTGTGGACTCTATTTTAGAAGTGCTTCAGGTGACACCTTGTTCAAAGAATCAATACCACGAAGTTCAAAAAGGACAAACATTATATACTATTTCAAAAACATACCAAACAACGGTGGAACAGCTAGTTGCGTGGAATAATCTGGAGAATGCAGATTTAATTTATCCAGGACAAAAGCTTCGTGTGGGGTAAAAAATAAGAGAAAGACGTCAGTCTTTCTCTTTAATAATTACCTAGGTTTGATTTTCTTTTCATGCATGACAATTTTAACCATACGTTCAACAACAGCTTTAATTACGACTTTTGCTTGAGCTTTAAATTCTTCACTAGCTACATATTCAGCTATTTGATTAATGATGATGAGCGCGATAGCCTTCATAGCTTTGACCAAAAGGCCCATAAATGGATTAGGCATTTTTACTCTCCTTTTTTAGCTCTTTTAGTATTTTTTTCAATATTTTGTTATTAGTATGTTTTTCTAAGAAATCATAAGCAGACATAGTGAGTTCTTGCTCTGTTATATCTTCATTAAGTTCAGCTTCTGTTTTTAATGAATAATAAAGAGCTGTTGGTTTAATGTCCATATCATCATTAAATTTAGCTAATTTAGTATCTACTTCTTTTTGAACTGTTAAATCAAACTCACTTGTATTAAGTTCTTTAGGAATTTCTTGCTTATAAGTCGCTATTTCGTAATCAATATTTTCTCTAACTTGTTCGATGCTCTTTTTTTTAAATGCATCAACATCATTTATAACGTCTTGTAATGTTTCATCAGTCATAATGCTATCACCTCTTATTTTTATTATTTCATTATAGGCTATGTTATTTCTACGAATTTTATTTTGTCTTTAATGAATAACTATAGGCAAATCAAGATTTGAATGTCTTAGAATGCTTCTCTGACAACCTGTTTTATCGTTTAATTGTCCGTTTATCTAATGATTTACGAATTAAGCGAAATTCATTGAGTTCTTCATCAGACATTAGCTCTGTATAAGAATCAATGAGGTTTTCGACAACTTCATCAACATTTTTAGTATCCATAATAGTGATTAGTGCTTGTAAGCTATTTTTCGTGTCCTGGAAACAACTAATTGAAGTTCTTTTCCCTCTTCCTGTTTTTATTTCAGGAATAACTGGAGCTTTTTTTTCTTCAGTATCCGATACGGAATAAATATTTTGTCTTGTATAAGTTTGAGTAGGTTGAGCAGGTGTACTTGGTTTTAATAGATTTGATTTCTTTTTATTAGTCATTACCCCTCAATCCTTTCAATTAATTCGTCTGTTACATCGCTATATAGTGCATGAACATTTCTATCATGAACATCAAAGCGTTCACTAGCTTTAGGGTCCACAATACCAGTCATATCGTAACGTTTTAAGCGCTCCATGTTTTTAATGACCGTCTTAAACATGTTCTCTTCGCCAAATGATTCAGTGGCATTTTTAAGAACTGATTGGTCCACAATAGCGTTGTTTTTTTGGAGCACTGGTAAGATACCCAAAATATCAAAGTCAGTTTCATAAGTTTCCATCAGCTCTTGTAAGTATTTAATAAAGGCTTCAGCACCAATAAATGAGCGTTCTTGAGTTTGTAAGACAATCACAATGTAATCTGAAGCAAGAACAGCTGAGTCTGTAAAAGTTGATAATGTTGGTGGTACATCAAATAAAATATAATCAAATTCATCTTCAAATTGAGCAATAATTTCAGCAAAATAAGTAGAGCGTTTTTTTAAATCATTTGGGAATTTTTTCTCTAAGAATAAAGGATAAGAAGTTAAATCGGCAAAACTAGGTAGCAAAAATAAATTCTCTCTAATCGGAGTAATAATACTTGCTACATCATTTTCAGCGATTGCAGACATCAATGTTTTATTGAAAGTCATAACCTCTCCTGTTTGATTTTGACGAGTTAAAGAATAAAGTGCCGTTGCATTTGCCTGAGGGTCCAAATCGACTAGTAACGTTTTAAAACCTTTAGCAGCTAGATGGTATCCCATCATTGTACTATTAGTTGTTTTACCAGTTCCACCTTTAAAGTTTGAATACGTAATTTTATAAGCCATACCTAACCCACCTCATGTTTTCTATAAATTTATAAATAGTATACCATGACTAAAAAGCTTTAAACAGTGATAACACTAAACTTCTATAGATTTATATATTTATAAGTTTATATATTTATAAGTTTATAGATTTATAGATTTATAAGTTTATAGATTTATAAATAAAAAATTGTAGTGATTTAACCTATGTTGATAAAGGATTTATAGATTTATAAGTTTATAGATTTATAAGTTTATAGACTTATAAATTTATAAGTTTATAGATTTATGAAGTTATAGATTTATAGATTTATAGAGCTTCTGAAAATCTATTTAAAAATCCTTGAGGAATTGTTATTCTCAGATTAAGTTCGTAGAAGAAGTCTATAAGAAAGGCTGATTTTTACTAGTCACCTAAATATAGACTTTTAAGAATGTATGTAAGAAGACAATTAATACATTTATAAAGCGTCTTTCAGACGGTCAGGGTAAACCCTAACAACCCGAAAGACTAATTAAAACTAAATAAAAAAAGAGCTCCCAGACGGCAATCTGGAAACCCCTAGAACATTTATCCATGTTTCTTATGGTCTGATTATATCACGCAAAATAGATGTAATCAAAAGGAGACTCTTTTAAAGCTGTAGAGGACAAACTGCAGGCATTAAGTTGCAATAAAAGGGACAGGTGTAGCGAGCCACTTCAGTTAACTTTGCTTAGGGACAACAAGTATGAGTAATCCTATCCTCTGCTGTCCTGAATGGTGGTTGCGACCGATTTAACGGCAAGGGTGGTAATACGGTGCATTTGTACAGTAACGCTAAACAAAGCTCTTAGGGCGTATTTTAAGAGGGTTTAGTGTGTATGATCAACATACCAACTGATAGGATATGTGATAGTGGCTCCAGTCGACTCTTCGACGGTAAACAAAAAACAAGTTGTACTCTAATCGACAATGAATAGCTTACTTTTTTCATTGTCTGACTAGGGTACAACTCTGCTCAACACCAGAACAACAACTTCTCTGGTAGCAAATCAGAAACAGATATACAAGCTTTTTAATAAAAATGTTTAAAAATTTATGTAATAAATGTGAGGGAAGTTGCGATAGCAACATTTCTGACCGAGAGTTTTCCTTAGAAAACGGCTGGTTTAGGAACCAGGTAGCTGAAAGCTACAGCCGTGGCTTTAGACTCGTTATGTATTGTAGTGAAATAAAGATAGATGTAAGGATGAAGTTGGAAGTAAGGTGAAAAATTATTTAAAACGGCGTGGTAATAAGTGGAGTTAGTAAAAAATAATTAAACAGTTACATTATTAATTGTTTAGCTGATTTTTAGGTTGCCAGAGGACGTTTCTAAGCTCATTTCAGATAAAGTTAGTGGGTATTTACTTAAGTGAGCATATTTAAATATGAGTTAGTGAAGAATGTTAATCATATGAATGTAATAACTACTAATTTGTTAGTAAATAAACTTGTTGTTATTTATTGTAAGTGTTTTAATGGAATAAGAAGTTAAGACGAATAACCTTAAAAAGGGGATATAAAAATGGCAGAAAGATTTCCGAATATTGATTGGTATTGTGATAATTGTAATTCATATTTAAATGAACAAGATAATTTTGATGATCATAAGTATACTTGGAAATGCACTAATTGTGGTTTTAAATCAAGTATATCTAGAGACAATATTCGAGAGGAAGAGTAATTATATGAAAACATATGAGTGCGGTGAATGTGGAGAGGTATTTAAAAAAAGTCAAATTGATTTTGAGGCTTCTTATGATGATATGTATTATTGCAAGAGTTGTTCAGAGTTTTTAGCTGAAGCTGGAAGGGATGCTGTTGATCCAGATCATAATTTCGACTCATTTTTTGATTGGGACGAGAATGGTAGGTAATACCTAGATATGAGAATAGAAAAAATTACGGATGAATATAATTTGAAAATAGTTAAATTTTTATTGTATCGTTCAATAAAAGATTTAGAAAAACTTTTAGAATGTGCTGAATTAATTATTAATGATGGGATTGGTAGTGCTCATTTAGATGAGATTACTAATAAAAAATTTACTGACAGAGAAGATGATTATTATTTAAGGGTTTGTCAGGAAGTAGAAAATAATTCTACTAATGTAGAGCATTTATTTAAAGCCTTGATAGAGTGGTATATGGTATGGGAATCTGATTTTAGTAATTTTAGTGACGAGAATGGACTGGAATTCTATAAAAAAAATGCTTTAAAAACCTGGGCTCATTGTATATTAACTGGTCAACCAGAATTATTTATGGAATTATCAGATGAAAGTTATCAAGTGTTAACTAAAGAAGATATTAAAAATTTAGATTTAGTTAGAAAAGTTGCTAAAGAAAGTTTAGCAAGCAATTACAATGGTACTGATATTGAGGATGAGTTAGGGAAGCAGTATCGTGAAGAACAAATATTAATTTACGAGAATAAATTTAAAGAGAAGTTAAAAGGTAAAAAATTAGGAGTATTTATGGAAGGCCAGTGGAGTGAAGCTGATATAAATAAATTATATGATGAATACCAATTAGCATATGTAGAATTTGAGTCGGCAATTAATCAGCCAAGAGGTCAAAAAGATTATGATTATATTATTCTATGTACTCAAAGAGCTTCACATGGTGTTACTTATAAATTAAAAGAAGTTTATGATAATCACAAGTTGTACTTATGTAGTCGTTTAAATTTTGAGCAAGTATTATATGAATTTAAAAAACAGCTGATGGGTTATTACTATGAATGAGGTTAATGAAGAATTAAAAAGAGTTTTAGACTCTAATTCAATTAGTACTCTTAAGGAGTATTTTTTTGACGAGCTGGGAATTTTTATACGTAGTTGTGAGGAAATTTTACTAGAGCGTTCAATTAAAAATAATAATGAATTAATGATTAACCATATCCAGGAAGCTTTATCTCCGTATTATTTTGTGTTGAATGTAATTGATTATGAGTATGAAATTAGGAGTGCTCCAATAGATTTAAGGATGTATATTTATATAGATGCCTTGAAATTTGTTCCTAGAGCTAATGTTTTAAGTCAATTACTTTATAATTGCTGTGATATTTTATTTGAAATGCAGGAAGAAAAATTATTTTTACAGGGTTTAAGATTACTCACGATATTTGAGGATATTCTGACAAATAATCTAACTTTTAGTGACCTTAGGAATTTGGAAAGACATAATTATGAAGCTGAAATTCCTACAGTCATGAACTATAAAGAAAATTTGGCTAGTATATCTTATAAATTAAAACCTAACCAAACTAAATTTGATTATATTTATTTTGAAAAGAAAAGATACCTAAATGAAAAACAGTTTCGGAAAAGGAATAAAGGGAAGCAAAGTAATAAAGTTCTGTCCATAGAAGAAATTAATGAACAAGAATTTTGGCGTACACTTAAATCACTAAATCTATTAAAAAGTAAAAATACAGATATAGTAACAACCATATGTATACTTTCTTTAATTTACTATAAAAATATTTTTGTTTTACCAACAGAAATTGAAGTAGTATTTATAGAGTTTCAATCAACTAAAAAAGAAAGAATATTTGAAGATATTCTAAAACATAAGAAAAATGAGATTGTCTATTTAGAGTTAAACAAAGAGATATTGGATGTTACATCCATTTTTGATGAACCTGCTGATACTCAATTTATAGATGACTTAGAGCAGCTACTATCTAAAGTAGAAACTTTGTATTCAACAGCTATCACAAGTAATAATAATTTATTTGATTTAGTGGAGAGTGGATTTGTAACGTATTATAAAAATAATTTTACGATTAACAAGTCATTGGAAATTTCATTTTTACCACTTGATTTGCGCTTATTAATTTATGTAAGTTTAATTAGGGCTAGTGACAGATTAATCACAATACTTCATTTATTGGACAGAATACTGGTAACATTAGATAAGATGAACGAAAAAGAAG
This sequence comes from Ardaris minthe, assembly GCA_018244935.1. Taxonomy (NCBI): domain Eukaryota; kingdom Metazoa; phylum Arthropoda; class Insecta; order Lepidoptera; family Hesperiidae; genus Ardaris; species Ardaris minthe. Next base: position 1,425 of record DWTR01000098.1, on the reverse strand, counting down.
TATTCAAAGAAGTCCTCTTGTTCTATACTCAAATTGAGCTACTTCTCATTCCTAATATGCTAGATAATCGTAAGGAAATATTACCTCAAATGCTAGATGGTTCAAAAGAACTGAACAGTAGATTAAGATATAATAGACGACATTTTAATTCAACATATAAATTACGTCAAGATGGATTGCAAGAGGCGTTATTAGATAGTGATAACATGTATAATCAAGAATTTTGGTATGCTGTAAAAGCTTTTTCTGAACAGGAAGATTTAGATGACAGAGCTGCTAGGTACAGTATTAAACTATTTGAATCTTATTTTGATAGAATATTTTCATTTACTTCAGAATTTACAGAAGCTTTTGAGTTTTATTATTTTAAAAACAGAAAAAGAAAATTAAAAGATTTATTGAAATTACATGAACTGGATCAGATAGAATTGAAGTTTAATAAAAATTATAGAATAATTGAATAGAGGTTACTTTATGTCATTAACAATTAAAGAAGTATCTAGAAAATATGGTATTCCAGAAAATTTAGTCCATTTAATTCTAAATTATTTAAAATCTGAAGAGCTGGAAAAGTATCAGTCATTTTTAGTGAATGATTCAGAGGAAATTAAATTAAACCAAGCAGGAATAGATTATTTAATATTAACAACAATTAAATTGAACTTTGATAAAGAAGGTTCATATGAGTTATTAAAACAAGCTGAAGAAGTAGTTGAGTTAAAGAATAAACAGCTAGATCTTCTATATGAAGAATATCTTATAGCACATAGAAAATTAAAAGTTGGTCCTAGAACAATGGAATCAATTATTAGTGGTGGCTCTGATGAAAGAACATTTAGAGATAAATATTTTGGTTTAGTTGATTATTAGATATGAGGAAAAGAAATCCTGTTTTGGGGTTTCTTTTTTTATTTAATAAAAAGAAGATGTTCGCTTTACAACAAGAACGTACGTTTGTATAATTATCTTTAAACAGCAGATAAATTGGTGGGATTGTAATTATGATTTTTGATAAATTATCAGAGGAATTTTATAGATTAATTGAAGATTTTGAGTCAAAACAGATTGATTTTGATACATTTTGTGAAGAATTCAGTTCATTTGGAGAGAATACAGCCATTGCTGTAGGGGAAGAACTTTTTACAAAGTGGGCTAATATTGATGAAAATTATCTTAATTCAGCTGAATTTTATTTAAAAATGGAAGAAAAAAGAGTAAATCCAGGACAAATTTTTCTTTTCTAAGGAAAAATGAGTAAGGAAGTGTATTTTGATGAAAATTGTATTCGCTCAAATCTGGGCAGATATTTTGTGCCATTTTCATTATAATTTTTTAAATATTATTTTCCAAAAAATTTCTCCTAGTTTTTATATATCAATTTTTTTGTATTTTTTTACTCTATGTAATAATTCCTTATAGTATTCT
>DWTR01000097.1:0-14170 GCA_018244935.1 Ardaris minthe | reverse complement strand
TATAACTGTCCCAGTTGTTAGGCCATCAAGTTCTAAACGAGCAAACTGTGTTCTGTGCCAAATCAAGGCAGGTGTCTAGTTTAGTGGGAGGCAGTGTGTCGAGTGTCGCCACTCGTTTGAATCTAGTAGCGATGTCACTTACAATAACTAAGTTCTTCAAACTCGCCTAAGATTCTTAGTACTTTTTATGTTTTAAACAGTTTTATTAAATAAGCTCCTTAGTTTTCGTTCTATGTATGAATTCAGAATTTAAGTTTTTAATACATTAAGTTTTTAATATTGCCTATAAGATTTACTTGTATACTAATAATCCCATTCATACGGACCTACTAACAATAATTATTAACAAACAGTTATTTACAACTAATTGTATTCCTGGTGCAGGTCGTACCAAGTGTTGATTTTATGCAGCAGCGAACAATGACTGTTGCCTGTATATAAGTTCAAACATATCAGATGAAAAAGTACGGCCGCTGAAGTGATTTACAATTTAATCCTGACCAATAATAGTAAGTACATAGATATTCGATTGGTGACAGTTGAAGAGATGTGAACTTGAGACTTTGTTCTTTCCTTTGTTTTTGTTGTCGTAATTAATTATTTTTTCCATATACGACAATATCGACCAAAGTAAGTTTGTCTGTCTCCTGAAAACCATAGTTCAGTTTTATCGGAACATTTTGTGGCGCATAGATTTGTTATGGTTCGAACTTTTTCTGAGTTTTGCGATCTATCCATTAGATTGGGTCAATTTTGTGTTGGATTAGTTACAGTCTGTTTATCTGTAGGTATTACGAAGCTGAGCCAGATAATAGTAGATTCCCTTTTTCAAAACATCTCTATCAAAACGTTATATGAATTTAACTAAATAATTGTCTTCCTATGTTGGCGCTCCAATAAAGAAATAAACAGAATAATTTTGTAGCTTATTTGTGATAACAAACAATTATCAATTGACAATACGAGATCAAAATATACGATTCATCTCTCTCTCACCTGTCTCTCTTGAACATGTAACGATTAATTTAACTTAGTTCAAGTTAACTAAGTTGTTACACAGTAACTTAGTTTCTGAAAGTCTGGATAACTTAATTACATTTTATATAAATAAGACTATATGGAAGTTTGAAAATAATAAGAATATTAGACAAGATAAATGAAATTAAGTTTCACGTAAAGCTAAAGGTCATTGAGTGTTGACTATAAAGATTGAAGATATTGATACATACAGCTACAAATCTTGAACAGAATATACATTGCAGTATTTAGCATTTCGTGCACAGAGCTCGTTACTTTTGCAGCAGGAAACCTTTTTGAAGTGCCACTTCGTAAACCAGTCAGTACAGTTGTACGAGTTGCAAATACAAAAAGTTATGTGAACATTCTAGGAAGGCTTACAGGCGAGAGTGAAAATTTATTCCTTACTTTTCTCTCCAACAACTGCTTTTATTGAACGTATCACCCCAAATCAATAGTAAAACATAACCTATATACACGTTGTATAACTCTGAATTTTACAATTGAATAAAGTTTTTCACATGTTGTCCTAATTAAATTGAATCAAGGCTCATTGCTCATTAATTTAATTATCATTACTAAAAAAACGAATCTAAATCGAAGGTCGTAGCGGATCTGTTAGAATAAAATAAAAACACAGTTGCTACATACGAGTACCTACTAGTAAAGTATTAAATAGCAAACACTAGCTGCCAACGAAAATTAATACAATGTGATCATTTTCTTTCTCTTACAATTTTTGTTTTTTTTTTCAATACTAGTTGATGGTGGGAAAAAGATACTTTAAGGTCTATTATTTTTAGCTATGTAATGAGTTAGTAATATTTATATGAAGCATCCCTTTTACCCTAATGCTATGTATAATTTCACGATCTTCAGTATTTTTATTGCGTTCTGCGTTATTGGTGACTGTATCTTAGCATTTGTATCTTCGATTATTGATATGGTATTTTTAATCAATTAAACGTATTTAGTATTTCGTTTCACATATTTCCTATAACCAAAGGGGTCGAAGGTCGTCGATTTCAGACATTGTCTCTTTGTGAGCGTAGGAATATATTTGTAACTTACATCCAATCGATCAATTAATGTACTCATCACTCATCTCAATTTTCGTGCTTGTAGCTACAAGACATACCGTAAAATAAATGACTGATTCGTCTTTTCATTCCGTGTAAAAAATTTTGTATCCATAAAAATTATGCATTATCAGGGCATATATATGTTCATACATCTAAATTATGTAATGGTCCAAAATATCTATGATATTAGGGTACAGTGTTGAAGAAATAAGAGCAAAGATTGAATATATTGAAATATATTGAAATAAAAGCTGATATGTTGTTGTCGAGGTATTACGGTACATTGAAATATGATGTGTATGTGTTACGGTATGGTATTGTTTTAAAATAAGAGACATAATGTCACGCCTGGTATCCCCGAAGGGGTAGGCAGAGGAGTATAGTACACTTGCACGTATCACTGGTTACGTTTTGTGTCCCACTATGGAATAGGTTGTTAATATTATTGTTCATATTTGCAAATGCTGCTATTAAGCTTTTTTTATAAATTTAACTATTAAAATAAATTGAAAGTCTTTGAAGTTTTATTTTGATATACTCAACATGTAATTATATATAGAAGTAAAAGTTCGAATTTTCAATTCGAACCGCTCAAAAGGAATACCTATCATTTGACAATTGAAAAATATTTTAACGGGCTATATTAATAATGTTCTCTCATTGAAGGTATAAATAATTGGAGGAACATCGTATATTCCAATTACAATCCTAGGTATGAACATAAAAAATGATTCTCGGGTCCCCGTGGCTGTAGGGTCGAATGATATTTCATTATGCTCACTGAACGGTCCGTATTGAGAACCAAAATACGCGTTTGCCGTGTGGGGTCCTTCGGTTCAGGTGACATAACAGCGTTACTAATTTGGGCATCGATTGTACGAAACTATACAATATAAGGGAACAGTGTGTAAATCTTTACGAAACGAATAATGTTAAATTAATTCGATGCGCTTGTACCGTACACCGATCGCTTGTTTCCTTCGTGAACCGTTCCGTGTTTTCGGCATTTAGGTAAAATATCTATACATTTATAACAAAGTTGAAATAAAAATGTGCAAATCATATTATTATTTGTCTGATATTTGTTACCAAATTTTTTATATGCATATTTAAAAATTAATTTAGTTAACTTAAGTACAAACTTTCTTAAATTTGTCCTCACTCATAAGATCAGATGGCTTTTAATCCTAAATCTGGATGTAGTTTAAACAAGTGTTCAAAATCGTTGATTTAACAATGCATTACACGTTGGTATTATACATGTGCCAAATGCATTCTTCCTCTGAAACTCCGAACGCGAGGCAAAGAATTCTTATTATCAATTTATAGAAGAACAAAAGAGTCAATCTCACGGAGCATTGCATGTATTTTCACGTCAGTTCAAAAAGCGCCGACGCTAAGCCCCTCTCGTATCCTTCCTCTTGTACTGACAGCGCACACACGCTGCGCGCTAATTTTTCGCCTCCACGTTCCAACGCTCACATCGCACAAAGAGCGCACCGTTACAAATGTCAAAAGTATAAAAATTAATGACAAAAACCTTTCGTTTGGCTCCATTGTCTCGTACAAAGTTGCTTTGTCTATTATAGGTGTAATAATGGCAGTGTTTAGCATCACATCTTTTGTTGTTTCCGAAAGCGAACGGCGTGAATGGGACGCGCGGCGCGCGCACCGAGACACTTTTGAACGATTTTTCTCGCATGATACTTGAATTATCTGAGAAAATTTTGAACAATACATTGTTGCTTGCTTCACTCTGTCTTAAAAGAGGCATAGATGTGAGTAACAAACAAATGAATGCTAGTGTTTAGTTCGAAGACACTCACAACTTCGTTGTAATAACCGAGTAGATAAACGAATATAAGATAATGTGTACATATTTTAAATAATTTTCTAAATGTTAAGAACAAACTAGAATTTTGTTCAACAAAACTTCTGTATGCTGGGTATCTATAATATGTGTATTTAATACAAGAAATATATGTACAAAGACGTAATGTAGTAGACACTCCTAATGTTTTATACACACTAAAGAAAAGGAAATTTTATTAATAAGCAATTGAAACATATGCTTGTCATATTGCAAGTAGCAATAGGCGTAGCAGTAAACCGACATAGTGGAAAGCTATTAACAGTCATTGAGTTATGAAGAACGGGCTACTAAGGAAATGCATGCAGCAAATCAATTACTTAGCAGATGTGAGACAAAGATGAATTTAACAACAAATTATCTAATATTTCCGTAGATACAACATTTCATGGATATATTTCAATTAAACCGTTATGAGATATCCAATTTGCGCCAAAAAGTTATGTCGACGTCGATAATACATAATTATTTATAAACGTGAAAACACTGAAGTATGTAAATTTGAGCGCAGTAGCTTAAAAAATCCGTTATAAAATGAAATGATGCCAAGCCTTTTGTATCGCTTAAAACAATTTTAATATGGTACGCTTAATGGAAACGAGATTAAAAATTGTTAATACGAATATAAGCGAACCGAACCTTAAGCGTAATTAAAAATTAATGGCTACGATAAATAACCTAATGTCAAACAATTCGAGGAATAACGTTTTAGCAAAACAAAGACTTGGAATCGGAATTCTATTAATGACTAATCGTGGTTAGATTAAAGGAAATATTCGGGTTACGGGCAAGGATTTAATATTCAATGGTCCTAAATCAACCATTCGATACTAACTGTCGACGTTCTCAGAAGCCTACACTAAATTATTATAACGTCTCCATAATATGTGACCCGATCTAAATTATGTTTAGTCATGACAACGAAAAGTGTTTGTTTCGTGAGTCGTAAATCGTGTATGCAAATTTCGCACTTTTTTTTACAAATATGCAAGGAATGGTTTCTGAACGTATGGTCGGAACAATCATCAATCGACACGCGAGCTGAGCTATTCGCGTCCAGTCTCGTGGTCCAGACCTTGCCTTTAACAGGAAATCATGACATTTACATAATACATTCGAATGTCCAACGGAATTAACTGCAGACGGCGTTTAAACATTTTAGAACGGCGCCGCGTTGAACAAAAAATGTACATATTTCGTTTTCTTGGAGTAGGGAGCTGGAGAGCTTAATCGTGCTAAATGGACTCCACCTGGACAAAGTCGGGGCAGTAACACTTCCTGTATAGATAATGTTTTGTTCAACAGCCAATTAGCGATAAGAAAAAAGAAGGCAGTAAAGGAAGTTCACTTTTATAACCTGAGTTGCTGCGTGTTATTATGCATTCACACAGCCTACGTTTCGCTGATCAGTAAACTTTATTTCCATCTGGATGAAAGTTAAGAACGATTTAACTTACCCTATCACTAACAAAGGTTTCTGGATGCGTGCTTCTTTTGCATAACTGGAGTGTACCCAGAACACGCTCAATCAAGTTGCTTAATTGTAATTATTCTTTAGTAACAAACATCGGAGTTGTAAATTACCAGAAATTCGCGCGATTTGTATTCGATCGTGAGTTTTGCATAATTATTTCTTCTTTATTTTTCTTGTTAGAATATACAATATAGAGTTGTTTTAGGGAGCAAAAGGATGAACCACAACTCTGCACAATGCATTAAGCATGTGAGGTATCTTTAAACCAACAGCCGTACTTATGCATGTGAGAATTAACATAGGTTATTAATTATGGAAACATATTTTATTCTCATTCCGTATAATTTTATAGTATATCGAACAAGCGTTCAGATGTGATTAGGTAGGGGCAAAGAATGATATATTTTTATATTTTATGTTCGTTGTGTCGTAGTAAATAGTTACAAAAATACTCAAGGCGTTTCACTTTAGAAATCAGAAAGTCTATGAAATTTTGATGCGCGTCAGTGCTACGAACAGACAAGGGCTTCACGTCACGCTTTTCATTACTGTCAATCGAATCACATCTTCTTCTAATTTAAAAATATCAATCTAGAGAACAAGAGTCAACCAACGGTATTTCAATAGTAATATTTTGACCACTAATGTTCCCATTGCCGACAGTCTGCATGCGATACAAAACTTTTTTCATTAGTACTAAGAAGTAATTACAAATTTAATTAGTCATATGCTCACGTCCTAAGTCTGGCAAGGTCGGTACACAATACAAAACTTAATTCCGAGCCCTTAGTGAACTTATCCTGGCGTTATCATTCGGTATGAGTGGACCATTGTACAAGGCCACCCACGCTGTGCGTATTGTATGGCTATTGTACATATTGTGGGAAAAGTATTGAGAATAATGCCGTTTAATACACAGTGGAGTGATAATGTATCATCTGGAATTAGTTATGCTGGTAAAAGTACATGGTAAATATAATATATAAATATGAACGTGAGATCACGCCTGCATATCTCCGAATATACCTGCATAACAGTTGAAACGTAGTAGTAAAAACTCCCACTTTTCGCCTCTTATGTTACCCGTCTCACGGTATAGGGGGTTTGTGTATTGTGGGAAGCCGAGATCGGGGCGCGATGCCGCTCTTTGGGGGAAATCGACGTCCAGAAAAAGACTGATACAGGCTGATGATGATGATGGTGAGACTTCATTACTCATAAGACAAAAATATTCAATTTATTGCTATGTGAAGTTACAATAATATACCGTCACATTTTGTCCGTTGGAGCGCAAGCAAGGAACATTGTGTCCCAAATATCTGTCTTTATAAATCGACCTGCTTTTTCTACGTTTATTGTTCTTTTAACAAATTGAACGTATTAGAGACGTTTACAATTTTACAATTAAAGCAAGCAGTGAAGCGGTTACTAGCTAGCTCAATAGTTAAGTAGACGTCATCTTCCAGCAATTTTTATTGCATCCATAACATGGCACCATATTTCATGTATCGCTTGTTCTATTTTATGGCACCATAAAATAAATCCGTATCATCTAGTCGCTCAAAGGAAGCGTTACTCAGCATTCAAAGGAGTTTCGACATTTATTAGTTATAATGAATTACTCATTGGATAGTAAATAAACACATGTCCGTGGTACTCAAGGCACCAGACGTCACGTCAATCAGATGATCCCTCTAACGTTAAACATGTGTTGTAGGCGTGAATAAACCATATTATAACGTGTCCCGTACTATATATAACTCGATTGTCTTGAAGTGGGGAGTTTTATTGATTAAAATACATTTTATGTAAATTTCTGGTCCGTAAATAGGCGATATCATTGACAATAATAATAGTAACATATTAGACATATCTAATACATTTTAGTGATCGTATAAGTACCTGTGTATACTATTATATGAAATTCATTGATTTCATCATGCATGAAAGTACCATAACGAAATTCATTACTCAGCATTTTAAAATTTTCATACATTTAATCAAAATATTAATTTCGATATGGTATAATTGCTAGCATTATTTATTTAAGGGGAAATAGTGTTTGGGATTTACTTTAATAAGTCAGTACGCTTTATGTGTGTAAATATTTTAGTCGCTACAAATTCGAGAATCAATGGTAAAACATCAGAGTATAAGTCACCTTATGTAATACTGTTGCCTATTAATCATAGTCGAATTAGTATGTGACATTGAAGTGTAAGACATACGACATATTGTAGATTAGGTTTCTCGGATACAATATCATTATATCGCTATTAGGTACAGAGCAAATTATATTAAATTGGCGTAACAAGGAAGCTTTTTGTTATATAACAACCGTTGTTAATCCTAATTTAATAAACTTCTATTATCAATAATCATTTTACCCGGACATTAGCTATCTATTAAGATTCTAAAGAGCGTTAGTCTACTGAGTTATCCAGCTTAAGTAATAGACTTTACAAACGGTTCTACAAGCTTACACATGTAATATTATTTAACTATTATAAATTTATTTTGTATTTTGCTTTTCGCTTGGTTTCGTATTCCAATGCTAACGCCTCTCTCTTGGTACCTTCTAGAAATTGATGATAACTTCCAGATATGGAATGGGCATTGTCGAAATACGAGCGTACAGCGTCCAGGGAGGTGTAAGGTCTTATCGTACATACCGTACGTTTTAATTGTACTCACCACATCTACTGTTACCCACTAATAGCGACGGCTCCTATTCGCAGATTTACTTACAAATTGTAGTTTACTATCCCTGGCTCCAGTCATTGTATCTTAGTCATGGTCGTATTAGCTTTGATGTGATAGGGTTGAGTCAGCTTTGCTAAATTAAATCATTACATGGGTCTCTTTAGCTAGACAATGGAACTACGCGTAAGATTTATAGCTAAAATATATTTCAATGATGATGATAAAATTGTATGAAAATATTGTGTTTATATGTTTAAAAAAAATATGTTGTACATTTCGTGCAAGAAAAACTATAGTAAAACATTAATGACCTCACTTTTTATTAAGCTTTTCGTCTACAACCAAGTGTTGACTTAACATAACAACATACAATTGCTGATGTCGAATTTTAGAACTAGTTTATATCATCACGCTGGGCGTACGTGTCGAGGATCGCGGAGCACACTTTCTCGCACCGCCTTCTGTGCGTCTACCCCCTTGTTTATATAATAATTGAATATCCAATAATTATGGATTTTTTTTATTCATCATCATAATGATTATCGTCTACCATTTTATTGTTCCACTCTCGGGCGTAGGTCTCTTCTCAACTGTAGGTTGAAGACTATAGTCCGCCACTACATTATTTTTCTGCTATATTATTATACATTTTTGTATCCCCCAATACTTACATTCGGTTACATACAGTGGACATCGATATCGTGAACCCACAATTTGTGTTCCCAACGAATGATTTAGTGTAAAAAGCGTACAGAATCGAATTTATGCCTCTTCTGGGACTCCTCGGCCGGTGTCCATTACCCGATATCCTGGTTGATTTATTAACATTGTCTCGGCGCGAATAAGTATATAAAATAATAAATAATACTGTGCGGTCCGAGTTGTAATGAATTGTGGGTGGCAAGTACAAACACCCAAGTGTACGAGTACCGTGGAACGTCCCAATTTTGAATCCTCACACTGTGTACGATTCGTTTCTAATAGTTCGGTATCGATTTTTAATTATTCAAAACTATTTAGCTTTTCTGCTGATACAGTGTGATAAAGATTCTTTTGGGAAAGCTTTGCTATGTTATTACGTTGATACTTCCTGTTTCACATAAAATCATGCCTGTATTTCCCCGTAGGGGCAGGCAGAGGAGTATAGCATAATCCCACGGTTCACCTAGTATGTTCTACGACCCATCGCGCAATAGGCGGTGAGCCTTTTCCCATACACGGCGCACAAATTAAGACTCCGAGCGAGGAATTTCAAGTTAGAAAAACTCAATATTGCCAAACCCGGAAATTGAACAAGGAAACTGTCGAGCAACAGTCGCGCTTGCAACTACTCGACCTAAGAGGCAGTCCCTTTCTTACAAGCAACGAATAAATATTCGTTCACCGTATTAATTCTTCCAAGACGCCAACCTGCACTTAAATGTACCTGTGGAAAATTGGGGTTCGAATTGTGATTATCTTCTCATAAAATTTCATCGCTCTTTACTTCTTCGTCTAGTTTCAAATGTTGACACGTTATTGTTATGTTCCACGTTATCCCGTGATAATGTATCGACTTGGAGTACTCCCTATAAGTTAGCTTAAGGCAGCTTCTACGATAACTCCGCTATCACGCGACTCAAGACCCGCGGCTGTGCCTTATTGGGTGAGCGGCTATCCGTTGAGATACAGTCTTTTTCTTTTTAAAAACGGCGGTCACAATGCTAAGTAGCATTCTTTGTAGCGATACCGTGGAGATGATATTGTTAAATTAGTTAACTAGATAGCATAACGTCCGTGCATGTGGTTTTCTTTTTGTTACATTATACTGAGACTTGACATGATAAGATAGTAATATAAAATGTGGGATCATCGTTGGTGTATTTTGCACGTGACAGATATTTTCAAAAATAACAGAGACTACGGTATTTATAATGTTTTCGATTCATTTAAGTATCTATTCAATTCTTGTATTAAATTTGACTTCATAGTACATTTGAAAGCGTATTTTAAGAGCAATTTTGTTACAATTTTCAGAATAAATTACGAATAGCTACAAGCTTAGTTTAGGCCAAATAGAAGAAATTCACTTGACATTTAATAGCGCACCATTCATGCAATAATCTGATAAAATTCCGACATTTCCCGTGCTCACTGAATACGACCCAGTTTTAAAAATAGCACCCACGCTTGAACTTGAGTCGTGACTGAGATTATGACAACTATGTATCAACCGAAAAGTTCACGGGTTTAAGACTTGCGAGCGTGCAGCATCCGTCAAAAGGCGACCTTACCCGTGAACTTAGAGCGTCGAAACAAAAGACCACACTTTGTAAATGGAAGGAAGCAAGAACTCTCGATGTCTGAGCCATGCAGACCGTCGCCGCCGACTCGCGGCTGTGAGATAGCACTTCAGTAACAAAGCACGTTTATTGTCTGAAAACAAAGACGCCGGTTCAAGGCTTGGCGACAGAATGTTGCCCGCGATGCCGCCATGCCAATTATTAAGCTAACGTTGCTCAAGCACGCTAACGTTCGAGTCAATTTCGTGGCTTGAGAACTTGGGTTCCTTGTGTTTATGAGTACGCGGCCAGCGTTTTATCTATGCAACGTGCCGCTTCCTCCGTTGCACGTTTCGTTTGATCATATTTATTGTGCCTCCCCACGGTCCCATTGCTTAACTGCACTATGCAGCCGCGCAGCATCTCATTAAGGAGAACACTATGTTATTATTATCTAATCTTGCACCCGCAACTGATGCTGTTCAGTCTGTATTTTGTTCGTTGTTTTCTATAGTTGTAATAGCTTAAAATTTATTGATAACGGCTTACATTACTTTACGGATTTGTAACACTCTTAGAAGTGATGATAATTCATAGAAATGGTATTTTACAACTTTAGCCTATTATTTCGTGCATATTAATTTGTTCAATCGTGTTGTAAATGTCGAGACGACCTTGGTTCAACTCCTGGGTTTGGTACTATATGGATTTATATATTTGTAATAATAGTATAATTAAATTATGGTTGAAAATTAAAATTGATTTTTCGTAGAACCCAAGTAATAAGACAAAAATCAGAACAGCAATGGTGTACTGACATAATGGCCGTTCTAATACTAGTACCTACATCGACAAATTGAACCCATATTCAAACAAAAAACTACAGCCCACTGAAACATTATATGTACAATGTTCTATGCATTAGCAAGGACACGAACAGACGGTTTTAATGTCTTTATAAGTGCTGTCGGACATAAAGTTAATGAAACGGCCATTTTTATTGATCTACCTGCGGGGTGACACGAATCTTGCCGCTTCTAACCCTACATTATGTTTTTCTTAAAATTGTTTTCTATCCTCCTCTGTCGTTCAGATTCTCTAAGGAAGGAAAGGGATGACGGAGAAAAAGCCCAAGGATTAGGACAGAACATTTCATTTGGAATGGACGACCCCCATCATTTGATAACCTGATGAGGTATTCTTAGCGTTAATCCATTATGGAAGTTAATGTTTTTTTTTCTGTTCGCAGCTAACATTGATGTAACGTAAGCTCATTCTTCAGATAACACGTGTAATTTGCTATTTAATTTTGTTCCAAATGATAATGAAATTTCCAATTGACATCTGACGACAGAAACACATCAGGGAGCCATTCGGTGTGAATGGCTCCCATAAACCATATTATTTATTGTTTCGTCAATTTTATCACAATTTACATCGGGATCAACAAGCTGTCGCCACCCGCATTCCAGACAATTGACGCAATCATCGCCAATGAGATTTTGGGGTGTGTAAAACGGAATAATAATTGCATTGGCCACAACTGAATTATTGTTATAGTCACTATTCAATGATAATTCCATTTCGAGAGTCTGCGGGCAGAGGTCGTGGAATAAGTACCGATTACAGTACTTTTTTTGCTGACGTTATATCACTATTATTTGTAATACTTGCCACTAGGTTGGTTAAAATAGAACCGTACAGTTCTATATTGCTTTGTGGAAGTTACAATACAGTAAAAGTAACTATTGCCAGTATATCAGTGCTTCAACATTTGTGGTCAATTATAACTTCGTAGTTTCATTTTAGAGAACTGTAAAGTTAGTCGATTTGGTCGGCCGGTTGGTGGTTGCAAGGACGGCTGCTGATCGAGAGATCTTGTGCTCAAATTCCGAGTTTAATAATATTGGGTTTTTCTGCCATAGATTTTCTAATAGAAATATCCAGTAATAGCTCGGCGCCGGATTTGTACTCAGTGTATGGCAATAGGCTCACCCTAACTGGTGCGCCTATTGTCTGACTAATCGTAACTGGTGGGACGTGGGAGTGTAATACACTCCTCTATCTATCTCTTCGTGGATTACAGGCGTGACGTTTAGTCTTTTTGTAAAATTATTTATGTACCAAAAGATTTTATTTTTAATTGCTTTACACTTGAAACAAGCAACTACATGAGAATAGGCTGGCCCAGAACAGCCAGTCTGATTCATCTTATTCTATTACTAGTATAAGAAATACTATAGGTACTGAGATTTGAAAGCTATTGATGTATATTTAGTCACGTACATCAAAAATGGTTGAAATAAAAGCAACGAAGTTCTCCGAGGTTTATTTATACAGCGATAAAAGTGCATTGTTATAAATCAATTAATAGTAGAGATAAGTAATTTTTATCAAATGTGAGCGCGCACCATATAAATCAAGGAGCCGTGAAAAGGTTGCGTCTGGTCATGGACGATAAAAAATAGATTACAAGGGCCGTGGTTAAAATGAGGCGGTGATTGGGAACGGTTTTGTTTGTCATATTAATAAATCATGGAATCGATTTATATCGCTGCCCCTAAGCGTATCGTTAGGCAAGGTCAATTGATACTTCACTGGACGCGCATTGGTAATGTTTCCGTGTTCTCTCATTTTAAATGTAACAAAACTAAAATATTCGATGCGTGTGACTGTTATGTTGAAGTTATCATTGCGATTATTTAAATCTTTTGTTGAGTTGGCACTCAACTTTACATTTCTGACGAAGACGACGCAAACAAAAGTAACATTGATGTCTGCGACGATTTATTTGTAGCTAACCCCGAAATGTTGATAGGCTATATTGTCTCCTAAGATTTATATTCCAACACGACGTAATCTCGTCTCCTGTGGGCGTGGACGCATTTGTTCAACGTGAAACGCGACGCTCACCCTTGTTGTATATTTTCGGTTTAAACATCCTCGATAAACTCGGGTCGGCCTCCATATTCCTCGATAAGGGAAAATATGTTAATTTAGCCGCTGCGAGAGAGCAGATATGACCTACTAAGTGATTGGGTTCCTGATGCTTTCGTGTTTTGAATTTGGAGTTCCCCGACTGCCCTAAAAGCAGCCAATGTTTACAAATTGCTGGAGCAAACAAAACACCACCGCTTGATTGAGATATATTCATATCTTATGAGCTCAATACGATTTCCTCTTCAAAAAAATAAACACTTGAGATCCCTTCTTAAATTTATCCACGAGATTGGAAAAAATATTTCGCAAAACGAATGTTAACTTACGGTGTACGTTGCTTATATAAAAACCGGGTCAAATTATTCCTTAATTAAACACACTTTAAGATGCAAAATATAAGCTGAAACGAATGCCTTTCTTCACAATACGGCGCCACTAGAATTTCCATCTTTAATGAAATATTAAGGTTAACGTCGGCTATTTCATAAAATATAATTTTAATTAAAAAATAAAGCAAACGGTAATTAATTTCGTCTTTTGCGGGCGCAATGATGTAAAAATTAAATGTTTAGAAGCGAAATGCTTTGATTAAATGATTCCGTCGTTTCTTTAGTGTTTTGTTTAAATTGTAGCGAAGATTTTTTTTCTATGATACCGTAAAGACAGTTTCGGTCTCGGCTCGTCTTTAACGATATCGTTAAAACCGTCGAGAGTAATTAATTTTGTATCATATTATTTGGAGAATTATGGCAGATAAGCTGTTTTATCACAGCTAACGAATAGCGAGGGGAAGGCTGCGAGGCGTTGTAGATACGTCAATCTA
>DWTR01000096.1:0-14201 GCA_018244935.1 Ardaris minthe | reverse complement strand
CTGCGTGGCTTGTTGTTTGCTCATCGCCGGTCAGTGGATGCGCATTATAGGGAGATCTCGGATTAGCGCAAGTGTTTTTTTAAAATAATTTTCTGTTCGTTCAAAACTCCAACAAGACGTATAAAAACCCCACAGCAAAGATTAAATATCACTCAATTTTGGCAAAATGCGTCGCAAATTCGCTTACTTTATTCCAATCCGTATATTCAATTTCTTTTGTTGGGTCCGTTTCACCTTTAGTCATCTTCATAATTAATTGGATCATGACTCTATCAATCCATTTATAGCGAGGATAAAAAAGTGCGCCGGCAAAGACACCCGTTAACGTTGGCTTCCATGGAGTCTTATCTAAAAACTTACGCATATAAGCATTCGTCTCAGGTGTATTCTTTTCTGCTTTTCTTGCCGTAAGATTAACGCCAAAGAATGCGGACGGCATACTATTCAATTGTGTAAGATGACGCGTGATAAATTTATCGAGAGCTTTATTAAAGTAACCATAACGAATCGAAGCGCCCACTAAGACTTTATTATAAGCAGACAAATTTAAACTCTGCTGAACAGAGGTTAAATCTCTCACATCACATTCATGACCGTGTTGTCTTAATTCATTCGCGATTTGTGTCATTATCTTTTTAGTTTGCCCATCAGTACTACAATACAACAATAGCGCGCTCATACATTGCTCCTTGTATTAGGTTAATCACGCCAAAACGTTGGGGTAAATAAAACCAATAGTGTGAAAACTTCTAGTCGCCCAAATAACATTGTCACGACTAATATCCATTTTGCAGCTGGATTCATTGTCGTGAAGTTATCGGCGACAATACCTAACCCAGGGCCAAGATTATTTAATGTAGTGGCAATAGCAGAAAATGCAGAAAATTCATCAACGCCTGTCGCTATCAACAACATTAAGCTAATAATAAATACCAACGCATAAGCGGAGAAAAATCCCCACACTGCTTCAATAATACGTTCAGGTAATGCTCGATGACCAAGTTTGATGGTATAAACGGCATTAGGGTGAACAAGACGTTTTAATTCACGATTCCCTTGTAGGAATAAAAGCAAGATACGAATGACTTTTAATCCCCCACCCGTTGATCCCGCACAACCACCAATAAATGCAGAGCATAATAATAGAAGAGGCAAAAATGCAGGCCATTGTGCAAAACTATCCGTGGCAAAGCCCGCGGTTGTCGCCATAGAGACAACTTGGAAAAAAGCCTGATTTATGGTTATCCATCCTGAGTCATATACAGAATAAAGCCATAGAATGCTGCTACAAATAATGACTAATCCCAATTGAATTGAGATAAACATACGAAATTCAGGATCACGCCAATAAATATTTAAGCTTCTTCCCGTGAGTACGGCAAAGTGCAAACCAAAGTTACAACCAGAGATCAGGAGGAATACACCAATAATGATGTTAATGGTTGGGCTATTAAAATAACCAATACTGGCATCGTGGGTAGAAAACCCACCAATCGCAATAGTTGAAAAGCTATGAGAAATAGCATCGAACACATCCATACCAGCAATCCATAATGCTAAGGCACAAATGATCGTTAATAAGACATAAATAAGCCAAAGTGCTTTCGCTGTTTCTGCAATTCGAGGTCGCATTTTATTATCTTTCAATGGACCCGGCATTTCTGCACGATATAACTGCATTCCCCCAACACCTAAAAGTGGAAGAATAGCGACAGCTAATACGATGATCCCCATTCCGCCTAACCATTGGAGCATTTGGCGATAAAACAAAATAGCTTTAGGTAATGAATCTAACCCTACAAGCGTCGTGGCTCCGGTTGTAGTCAGTCCAGAGAAAGATTCAAAAAAGGCATCAGTAATGGAAAGATTGGGTTGTTCAGAAAAGATAAACGGTAATGCCCCTACACTGCCTAGCACCGTCCAAAATAAGACAACAATAAGAAAGCCTTCTTTAGGCTTAAGCTCACTTTTTTTATGTCGATTGGGGATCCACAGCATTAACCCAATGATCAAGGCGACAATAAATGTTTGGCTAAATGCACGCCCTGCACCATCTCGATATATTAATGCGACAATACCGGGAATGATCATCGTGACAGAAAATAAGATAACAAGCAGTCCGACAATACGGGTTATTGAACGAAAATGCATTCAGCGATTTCCTTGGTAGCAAAGATTATTCATTTTTATCTAACGGGATTAATTGCATACTGCCACGACTTATATCGCGTAGTTTAACTTCAACTTCACCACTATGCACGGCAGGTAATGAAAGTATAAAAGTGACTTTATCAGTATATTCACTTGAAAGAACTTGCCCCTGATATTGTTCAACAACTTGTTCAAGTAATGAAACCAGTGAATATTCACACGCTACACTAAAACGCAACTGTGGTACTTTCGTTTTCGTTGGCAAAAGCTTTAATGCTTGTTGAACACCACTGCCATAAGCTCTAACTAACCCACCAGTTCCTAATTTGATCCCACCGAAATACCGCACAACCACTGCGGTGACTTCTCCCATTCCACTCCCTAAAAGAGGAGCAAGAATAGGTTTTCCCGCAGTACCTGTTGGCTCCCCATCATCAGAAAAACCTAACTGTTGTGAGTCATCAGGTCTTCCTGCAACAAAAGCCCAACAGTGGTGCCGGGCATCAGGGAATTGTTCTTTGATAGACTGGATATACGCTTTTGCTGCATCAATACCTTCAGTGTGAGCAATAAATGTAATAAAACGACTCTTCTTTATTTCTTCACTGAATTCTACGGTTTCAGCGGGGATCAAATACGCTTTCATCAGGCTAAATGTAAGTCTCTGGTCATATTTTCAATTTTGTTATCGTGGATAATAATATTATCTTCAATACGAATACCACCAAATGGTTTGAAATGCTCAATAAGCTTCCAATCGAAATGAGTACTGTATTTTCCTTCTTTCCATGGCTCTAGCAGAGAGTCGATAAAGTAAAATCCAGGTTCAATTGTTAATACCATGCCCGGTTCAACAATACGTGTGCAACGTAAAAATGGATACATTGAAGGAGCCGCTAAATGGGTACCTTTATCATCTTGCATAAATCCAGCGGCATCATGAACTTGCAGACCTAAAGCATGCCCTAAGCCATGAGGTAAAAATGGTGTAGTTAATCCAGCACTCACCATCTCTTCTTCACTCACACCTTTAACAATACCGTATTTATTGAGTAACCCAGCAATACGTTGATGCATTTGAACATGATATTCAGTGTAACGCACTCCAGCCTTCATCGTTGCAATCAGTGCTTGTTGTGCATCATTCATATCTTTAACTAACGAAGTAAATTCATGATTTTCTTTTGCGCTATAAGTACGAGTGATATCTGCCGCATAGCCATTATACTCTGCACCTGCATCAATAAGGAAACTACGATACTCATCCGGTGATTCATGATCTAATTTTGTGTAGTGCAAAACAGCAGCGTGTTCATTTAAGGCGACGATATTGCCATAAGGAACATCGGTATCACGATGACCCGTAGCCATTAAATACGCCATATTAATATCAAACTCGCTTAATCCAGCTTGGAAAGCTTCATGAGCGGCAATATGCCCGTTGACAGCCATTTTTTGCGCTTCACGCATACAAGCTAATTCATAACCTGTTTTATAGGCACGGTAATAATGATAATAATTAAGAAGAGATTGATTGTTGATATTATCAATACTCACACCTAATGATTCTGCTCGCTGTGTATTTGGACCAATATAAGCAGTATTTTTATTAATATAAGGTGCTAGCTCTTTTTGAATATCATCAACATTTTTAAGGTGGATTAGCTCAATTTCATGAGTCCAATAGCTACTTGGTAAAGCTTCAACACTGTGCCAATAGTCAACTGGAGAATAGAACCATAATTTAGGTTTATTAACGCCATCCGCTAATAACCAACAATGTGGTACATCTGTAACAGGCACCCACGCTTTAAAATGAGCATTCACTTTAAAAGGGTAATCACTGTCATCAAGGAAAACACGGATAGGTTCACCAGAATGAATTAATACAGAATCAAGATGGTGTCTGGATAAAGCATCACGAGTACGATTTTGTAGAGTTTTGATATGTTCTTGGTACAGAGAGAGCAATTTTTCCATTATTAATTACCTTATCTTATTCATTGTTAATGATTCAGCTTAACACGCCAACTCTTTGAGTGGCTAACGCCATAACAAAAATAGATTATTACCGATTTATCTCCCCTCTTTTTATCAATCTGAGCAACAACATAGAATTCAATAAGTTGAATAATTTCACTGTGATCACCCTTGCAGTTTTTTAATCAAATATTTGCATTTATTTAACATAGTATTCACACTCTTATTATCTGGTCATACCAGTCTATACATTTAGGGAGAATACAAATGCTCTATCAAAGCGAAAATATTCAAGCCGATTGGGTGAAACAAGGTATTGTTGAACTCATTTTTAACGCCAAAGGTTCTATTAATAAATTAGATACCAAAACGGTTGCAATGCTAAGTGAAGCCTTAACAGTATTAGAAGCAACACCGGGACTAAAAGGTGTTATCTTGCGTTCCGAAAAACCGGCTTTTATTGTCGGTGCTGATATTACCGAGTTTTTATCCCTTTTTGATGCTCCTGAAGAAGAATTGACTCAGTGGCTACATTTCTCTAATCAGATTTTTAATCGACTTGAAGACCTACCTGTTCCTACCGTTTCCGCTATCAATGGTTATGCACTTGGCGGTGGCTGCGAGTGTGTGCTTGCTACTGATTTTCGTATCGCTTCTCCTGATCTGCGTATCGGTTTACCAGAAACAAAACTGGGGATCATGCCGGGCTTTGGCGGCTCAGTACGTCTTCCTCGTTTGATTGGTGTCGATAACGCATTAGAAATTATTACTGCTGGCAAAGATGTTGATGCCCAAACTGCACTTAAAAATGGATTAATCCAAGCAATTGTCCCTCTAGAAAATTTAAAAGAAAGTGCTATTTCGCTAATCGAGCAAGCAATTGAAGGCAAAATTGATTGGAAAGCTGCACGTCATCCAAAAACAGCACCATTAAGACTGACAGAGCTTGAACATAAAATGTCTTTCAGTGTGGCTAAAGGTATGGTGATGAAAGTAGCAGGGCCTCACTATCCAGCACCAATCACCGCAGTAAAAACAATTGAAAAATCAGCCTTTCTAAATAGAGATGAAGCTCTGGCTCTTGAAACTGAAAGCTTTGTTAAGCTCACACGCACTGATGTTGCAAAAGCCTTAGTCGGTATTTTCCTTAATGATCAGTACGTTAAAAATATCACAAAAAAACGTCATGCCGAATTGCCTAAACAGGCTGCAGTACTAGGTGCTGGGATCATGGGGGGTGGAATTTCCTACCAATCCGCCTTAAAAGGTATTCCTGTCGTAATGAAGGATATTAATCAAAAATCCCTTGAGCTAGGTATGAATGAAGCGTTAAGCCTGCTACAAAAACGCCAAGAAAAAGGTCGAATGAGTGCTGTTGATATGGCAAAAACTCTCGCCTCTATTCAACCAACACTAAATTATGCTTCTGTCAGTAATGCCGATGTCATTGTCGAAGCTGTTGTTGAAAACCCAAAAGTAAAAGCAACTGTACTTGCAGAAACAGAAGCGCTATTGGCTGATAACGCGGTACTTGCGTCAAATACCTCTACGATCCCTATTTCCCTGCTCGCAAAATCATTAAAGCGTCCTGAGAATTTCTGTGGGATGCACTTCTTTAATCCTGTTCATCGAATGCCGCTGGTTGAAATCATTAAAGGCGAAAAAACCAGTGAAGAGACGATTAACCGTATCGTCAGTTACGCCAGTAAAATGGGAAAAACACCGATTATTGTTAATGATTGTCCCGGCTTCTTTGTAAACCGAGTTCTCTTTCCTTATTTTGCAGGATTTTCTCTATTACTAAGAGATGGCGCGGATTTTATTGCTGTTGATAAAGTGATGGAAAAGATATTTGGCTGGCCTATGGGACCTGCATACCTGCTTGATGTTGTGGGTATTGATACGGCAAATCATGCTCAAGCCGTAATGGCTCAGGGTTTCCCTGACAGAATGGGAACGATTGAGCGAGATGCTATTGCTCTTTTATATGAACAACAGCGATATGGCCAGAAAAATAATCATGGTTTCTATAATTACTCAGTTGATAAACGGGGTAAAAAACAGAAATCTGTTGATGGTCAAATTCAAACGATTATTCAGCAAAATGCTGGAAAAACACAAGAGTTTAGCCAAGATGCAATTATCGCTCGGATGATGATCCCAATGATTAATGAAGTTATCCGTTGTTTAGATGAAGGTATTATTGCCTCACCAGCAGAAGCGGATATTGCATTAGTTTATGGTTTAGGCTTCCCTCCTTTCCGAGGTGGTGTATTCCGTTACCTTGATACCATCGGATTAGCGCAATTTGTTGCCGATGCACAGCAATACGCATCATTAGGGCCTCTTTATCAAATCCCTGAAAGCTTAAAACAGAAAGCGCAACGCAACGAAACCTATTATCCAAAGCCCGCAAAAGTAGATGTTAACATCAGAGAACTCGCTTAAGGAGATATGAAATGGAAAAGGTTGTCATAATTGATGGTATTCGTACTCCAATGGGACGCTCAAAAGGTGGTGCATTTCGCCATGTCAGAGCGGAAAATCTCTCTGCACAATTGATGCAAGCACTACTAACACGCAATCCGAATATTAATCCCAATGATATTGGTGATGTGATTTGGGGCTGTGTACAACAAACTTTAGAGCAAGGTTTTAATATCGCTCGTAATGCGGCGTTATTGGCTGAACTTCCACACAAGGTTCCAGCAGTTACCATTAATCGGTTATGTGGTTCATCAATGCAAGCATTACATGATGGCGCTCGCCAAATTATGTTGGGTGATAGTCAAGTCGCATTAATCGGCGGCGTTGAACATATGGGTCACGTACCGATGACTTATAATGCAGACTTTAATCCATCACTTAATCTTTCTGTTGCTAAAGCCTCATTTTCAATGGGATTAACAGCAGAAATGCTCGCAAAATCATTCCAAATTTCACGCGAGGATCAAGATAAATTTGCTTATCGCTCACATCATTTAGCAGCAATTGCGACACAGCAAGGCTATTTTGATAATGAGATAATACCTATCAATGGTCATGATGCTATAGGCAATTTTATCAATGTAAAAAATGATGAAGTGATTCGTTATAACCCTAGCCTTGAAGAATTAGCACAGCTTAAACCTGTGTTTGATCCAGCGACAGGCTCTGTAACAGCAGGCAATTCATCCGCAGTTTCTGATGGTGCATCCGCTATGTTTATCACCAGTGAACGTTATGCCAAAGAGCATAATTTAACGCCTCGCGCCATTATTCGTTCAATGGCTGTGACCGGATGTGATCCCGCAATTATGGGTTATGGCCCTGTTCCTGCAACAGAAATCGCATTGAAAAAAGCGGGATTAACATTAGGTGATATTGATATTTTTGAGCTAAATGAAGCTTTTGCCGCGCAGTCATTAGCTTGCATGAAGAAAATGAATTTGCTCGATAGTATCGATGACAAGATTAATTTAAATGGCGGAGCGATTGCCTTAGGGCATCCTTTAGGATGTTCAGGCTCTCGAATAACCACTTCATTATTAAATATTATGGAACGTAAAGATGCACAATTTGGCTTAGCCACAATGTGTATTGGATTAGGGCAAGGTATTGCAACGATTATAGAACGTGTTTAATACGATATTCTGTATATCCACGTTCTGATCGTTAGGAACGTATTATTTTCGATTGCATGGTTAGAAACCATTTTCCCGCCGTCAGGGGCGGGTTTTTTTATGGTTTTAAAAACAAAAATAATAACAAATAACGGAGTACTCTCGTTTTATCAGATAAATTCAAAAGCATCGCTAAATAGGCGGGTTTTATCTGCATTGCGCTCACTGCAAAAACGATCTCTGGCGATTTTAGCCATTTCAAAACGCCCTGCAATGTAAATATCATATTCTGATAAATCACCAAAATCTTCGCTTATTGCCGTTAATACCGTTCCTTTTCGGCCTCGCCAAGTCTCCTCTGGTTGCTCGACCACAGGAACAACCGTTAAAGACGGATGCAATTCTGATAATTCTTGTAATTCATTAAGATCATAGAGGTGAACACTTTCTCTTCCCCCCCAATAGATCGTAATAGATCGCTGTGGGTTTTCAGCTAATGCAGCCAATAAAATTGAGTGGGTATAAGAAAATCCTGTACCGCCAGCAATTAATAGTAGAGGACGTTGACTCTCTTTTTTAAACCACGCATTTCCATGAGGAATATCAATGGTAAGCTGCTGCTTTTCTAATATCACATCAAGCACTGCCATCGCATAAAGATTGAGTTCAGACGCACCAATATGAAGTTCAATAAAGTCTTTATTTTCAGGTATAGATGCAATAGAAAAAGGACGTTTATCACGTTCATCCATAACAGCTAAAAGATATTGCCCAGCCTGAAAATCAAATTCGCCATCAGGTAATAGCCTTACCCGATAAACCGTATCTGTCATCGGCTCAACAAGTGAGACTTTACAATTCAATATTGCCATGTTGTTCCTCTGTTATTATTTAAGAATATCAAGCTGTTCCCAAATAGTATCGACTCGTTGCTTAACTTCATCAGACATCACAATAGGTCTACCCCATTCTCTATCTGTCTCACCCGGCCATTTGTTAGTCGCATCAAGACCCATTTTTGATCCTAATCCTGAAACAGGTGAAGCGAAGTCGAGATAATCAATAGGCGTATTTTCCATCAGAATAGTATCTCTTGCAGGATCCATTCTAGTCGTGATTGCCCAAATCACATCTTTCCAATCTCTTGCATTGACATCATCATCGCAAACAATCACAAATTTGGTGTACATAAATTGCCGTAAGTAAGACCACACACCCATCATTACGCGTTTAGCATGACCCGCATACTGTTTCTTCATTGTTACAACGGCTAAACGGTAAGAACATCCTTCAGGAGGTAGATAAAAATCTACAATTTCAGGAAACTGTTTTTGTAATATCGGAACAAGCACTTCATTCAACGCAACACCCAATACCGCGGGTTCATCCGGTGGACGCCCTGTATATGTTGAATGATAAATTGCATCTTTACGACGCGTTAAATGCGTAATGGTAAACACAGGGAAAGAGTCAATCTCATTATAATATCCTGTGTGATCACCATATGGTCCTTCTGGGGCTAATTCGCCCGGTTCTATGTAACCTTCAAGGATAATTTCAGCACTTGCAGGTACTTCAAGATCATTTGAAAGACATTTTACAACTTCTGATTTATTACCTCGTAATAAACCAGCGAATGCATATTCAGATAATGTATCTGGTACAGGTGTTACAGCACCTAAAATAGTAGCAGGATCTGCCCCTAATGCCACTGAAACTGGGAATCGTTCACCGGGATGTTTTTGGCACCACTCTTGAAAATCTAACGCACCACCACGATGCGATAACCAGCGCATAATCACTTTGTTTTTACCCAGCACTTGCTGGCGATAAATACCCAGATTTTGGCGCTCTTTCAATGGGCCACGAGTCACAGTTAATCCCCAAGTAATCAAAGGTGCCGCATCCTCAGGCCAACAATGCATAACAGGGATCTGGGTTAAATCAACATCATCACCTGTTAAAACCACCTCCTGACAAGGGGCTTTACTCAAGCGTTTTGTTGGCATATTTAAAACTTGCTTAAACTTAGGTAACTTATCGAAGAGATCACGAAAACCTTTCGGAGGATCAGGTTCTTTTAGAAAAGCCAATAACTTTCCAACTTCGTGTAAGGCTTTAACATCATCTTGCCCCATTCCCATTGCCACACGCTCTGGTGTACCAAATAAGTTACAAAGTACGGGCATATCATACCCTTTAGGATTTTCAAACAGCAGCGCTGGCCCACCGGCACGTAAAGTTCTGTCCGCTATTTCGGTCATTTCAAGGTAGGGATCTATTTCATAGGTGATACGTTTTAATTCACCTTTTTCTTCTAATAATGAAAGGAAATCTCTTAAATCGCGGTATTTCATCATAATCTTACGAGCCAGTGAGTGAAAGAAAAGAGGGCCAATGCCCTCTTTGAGACGCTATAAGCTAAACGCATAACTCACTAAAATGCAATGCTTTTTATTTAGTCGCGTTCACTATACTTATAAACAGCGGAATGGAACCCACTCTGAAAGCAATTTAGTATCAAACTGTTCAGGGAATGTTTTTCCATGTTGGAAGATTTTAAAACCTTCATTTTTAGCGCTGTAATAACGTAATTCTTCACCTTGAATATATAAGTAACTCCCTTCACGGATAGCCACAACAATCTCTTCAGGGTTAATTGCACAAAACTCTGCAATACGCTCATCGCGCGTTTCACCCATATGACCACTGATAGAAGCATCAATATAATGTGGGTTAATTTGGACAGGGAATAGGCCTAATGAAGGCATAATAACAGAGGAGCGTACTGGCATATCATTAGTGGTACGAATTGTTGGTGTTGCAACATTACAACCAGCACTCCAACCAATATACGGAATATTGCGCTCACGTACTGCGCGTTGAATTGGAACTACCAATCCTTTCTCATGCAGCATTTGGTTTAATAGCCAAGTATTACCGCCACTGACTAAAATACATTCTGCATTATTGATTGCGTCTACTTCTGAATCAAAATGTTCAATACAAGTAACTTCAATACCTAACACTTCTGATAAATCACGAGCGCGTTGGTCATGATCGGAACGAATAACGGCATAAGCAATTAATACAGCAGAACGAATACCGCGTTTTTTAATCATGCTATCGATATTATCTTTTGCATAACTTAACCAACGCGGATCCCCGGCAATTTTTCCGTTACTTAATAAAAAAACTTCCATTACAGAACCTCTTTATAATTATGAACAAAATTCTAAGATAATTATCTTGAGAGCTTTTTCTTATTTTTACCATCACTTTTTTATTAACTTGTTACCTCTATCCGAGATCCAAGTGAAAGTAACAAAAACAAGCGCTTTTATTGCTTATAAACACAGCTTTTCTGTTCTTTTTTCAGTATAAAACCACGTTACTCTATTTTTTATTTCATCCCCCGATAGATAACTGTTACCTTAATGATAAATTTGCTATTATCACTTAAATTAAATTTAACTAACCTATTGTCTCTATTATGAAAAACTGGCATTTGCTGTATTGTAAACGAGGGCAAATTCCTCGTGCTATCGAACACTTAGAACGTCAGCAAGTGGGCTGTTTTACACCTATGGTAACCATAGAAAAAGTATTAAGAGGAAAGCGCACTACCGTAACAGAACCGCTTTTCCCTAATTATCTTTTTATAGAATTTGATCCTGAAGTGATCCACACCACGACGATTAACTCAACGCGTGGAGTAAACTCGTTTGTTCGCTTTGGGCAATATCCTGTCACTGTTCCTCAAGATGTGATTGATACACTGCAAATACCCCAGCTTTCTTCTCTCACTTATAGTGAAGAAAATGTACCTCACAGTGGCGATAGCGTATTAATAACAGAAGGGATTTTTCAAGGGATCAAAGCCATATATCAAGAGCCAGATGGTGAAGCCCGTTCGATTTTGCTTTTAAATATATTAAATAGTGAAGTGAAAAAATCCGTGGGAAATAAAGAGTTTAAAAAAGAGTCCCTCTAGAAAAAGTTAACCCAGCAATTGCTGGGCTAATATCATATGATTTTAGAAAATCGGTTCTAAAATTATTTTTGCTGTTCTGCTTCAGCTTCAGCCTCTGCTTCCTCAGCTCCTTCTTCATCTGTTCTTCTTCCCTTGCCTACATAAAAACGCGATACCATGACACCGATTTCAAACAGTAAATACATAGGTATTGCGAGTAAGGTTTGAGAGAAAACATCTGGTGGTGTCAAGATCATACCAACAACAAAGGCACCGACAAGAATATAAGGACGTTTTTTCTTTAATGCTTCAGGTGTCGTTACACCACTCCAACACAGTAAAATAATCGCAATCGGTACTTCAAAAGCTGCACCAAACGCCATAAATAACGTCATTACGAAACTTAGATATTTACTGATATCTGGAATAAAGTTAACCCCTTCAGGGGTTGTATTAACAAAGAAGCCAAACGCGAGAGGGAACACAACAAAATAAGCAAACGCCATACCGAGATAGAATAATACCGTACTTGAAACAAGTAATGGCAGCATTAAGCGGCGTTCGTGTTTATACAATGCTGGTGCGATAAAAGCCCATACCTGATAAAGAATAATAGGTACAGAAGCAAAGATAGATACCATTATTGTCAATTTAATCGGAGTCAAAAAGGTAGAGGCAACATCTGTCGCACTCATATTTGACCCTTTTGGCAACTTATCGAGTAATGGAGCCGAGACTAATTGATAGATATCATTAGAAAAATAAACCAGCGCTAAAAAAACCACTAGAACTGAGATTAAGCTATACATCAAACGCTTACGAAGTTCTATTAAATGGCTGATCAGCGGTTGGGTATCATTTACTGCCATGTTTTAATGCTCACCATTGACCTGATCAGTTGTTTTTTTCTCTATTGTTACTGGCTGAGTAACAGGAACTTCTGTCTTTGTAACACTTTCTGCCACAGGTTTATGGCGATTAGCATCATCATTAACTTCATCAGCTTCAGCAAGTTCAGCTAAATCAGAAGGTGAAGGTTCCGTAGAGTCGGTTTTTACAGACTGCTCTTTCGTGGAGTCTGGCGTTGCAGGAGCTTGATAAGTTTGTTTTAAAGACTGTGCAGCCTCTTTTAACTCATCCATAGACGCTTTCAGCTCTGGCGATAACGTTTGTAAATTCGCTTTCTCTTCAACTTTTTTCAAGCTCTCTTGGAGTTCTTGAAGTTTTAGTTCTTGAGCCAGTTCATTTTGCACATTCGCAGCCAAAGAGCGTAGCGCCCTTACCCAGCCAGCAATTGTTTTTACTGCTACGGGCAAACGTTCTGGCCCCAGAAAAACAAGACCAATCACCATGACCAATAGCAGCTGACTAAAACCAATGTCAAACACGGTTTACACCTGCTCTTTGTTTTTGCTCTCAGTTGTAGACTTCTCTTCTGTTGAAGTCTTCTGCGCTAAATTTTTAGTATCAAAATCTGCGTCATTATTTGTTTTTTCAGCGTTGCTGGTGTCTTTATCTGCAGTTTCGTCACCAATCGCTTTTTTAAAGCCTTTTACTGATGCGCCTAAATCTGAGCCTAATGTGCGCAGTTTATTTGTACCAAATAATAAGACAACGATGACAGCGATGATGAGTAATTGCCAAATGCTAATACCGCCCATTTTATGTTATATATTTTTTATTGCATCAATTGCACCTACTTGTATATTGTTCCTTTTTGGTACAGTTGCGTAAATCAGTTAAAAGATAACAAAGTGGAAATGTTACGTAAAATGTTTTAAAATGACCTATTTCCTACAGGAAATATACCGTCGACATCGAATGTTTGTATGTTTGTTTGTCAATACGCGCTCATGTTTGTCAAGCCATTAGAGCGAGGTCGACAGTGAAGCTGAAACTCGCAAGAACCGAAGTACGTATTTAACAATATAATGTAAGACCGTAGCACGCTCGAATTCTGACAGACCTAAGTAACAAAAAGTGATTTTAGATTATATTTAGGGCACTACTACCGAGAAATTCATCTACTCACCGCTGTTAACGAGTCGTGCCGTCAGTGCGGAATAAAATTTAAGGCAACTTGCGAGTGTCGTCATCGCGGTCGTGTCACATCATCGTCACTATCACGCGGTCCAAATTTATACACCGGAGTATGACATAGCATTAATGTATTTCGTTCTTTCTAAACACGGGAGCACTACGGAATGTACACGTCCGCTTGCAAGTTTGAAATATTAAAAATAAAAAATATACAGTTTTAAAAACACACATTACTTGATTACATTTGTAGTGTTAGATTTATCCAACATATTTTCATAGCGTAAAAAAGCGAAAGCTCATAAAATTTTAGATATATTTCAAGATACATATATTATTATGTTAAAATGAAGTTTTAGTAAACTTTAAGTTTAATAAACGACGTAACATCACGCCTGTAATCCCCGAAGAGGTAGGCAGAGGAGTGTAGTGCACTCCCACGTTTCACCAGTTACGTT
>DWTR01000095.1:0-14411 GCA_018244935.1 Ardaris minthe | reverse complement strand
AATGTTGGAACCAAATCAAAACAGAAATTCTTAAGAACGGTATTTGGTAATTATTCCCTATTAAAAGTGATTCATTCAACGTAACATCACGCCTGTAATTTACGAAGAGTAGGCAGAGGAGTGTAGTACTCTCCCACGTTTCACCAGTTAGGTTTACGTCCCACTATGGAATAGGTGGTGAGCCTATTGCCATATACCGTTCACATTTCCAGACTCCGAGCCACAGTTAGAAAATTTAAATTAGAAATATCCAGTAGTCCCCGACCCGGGAATTGAACCCAGGACCTCCCGATCAGCAATCGCGCTTGCAACCAACACGACCAACGAGGCAGTCTAAACAGAGTAATTACCGAAGTTCTCCAAAATATCTGTATCAATTGAAAAACTATACAGTATGCTTTCTTATGTGGTTTGTGGATATATGATATTACGCTTCAGTAGAAAATGAGACAATAAATATTTATGTAAAATGATTTATTTTGTTTAAAAAAATCGTAACAAAAACACTCGTTCGTAGCATATCAACAAATAATAACAAGGGTACTAATAGCACTTCAGTGGCCAGACTTGTGGCCCCAGTGCTTGTGGTCAGCATGGCCGCCCTTCTTTCCATGTTCGTGGTGGTGATGGTGATGCTCGTGGTGGCCGCCGTCTCCATGGTGTCCCTTGTGGTGATGATGGTGTCCTCCTTCCTCGTGATGACCTCCCTTGCCGTGGTGGTGCTCGTGGTGTCCGCCGTGCTTGTGTCCCTTGTGGAAGTGGCCCCCCTTCTTGTGCCCGCCCTCGTGGTGGTGACCTCCGTAGTGTTCGTGATGACCCTTGTCTCCGTGGTGGTCATGGAAGTGCTTGTCCTTCTTGAACTCGTCATGTTTCTCGATGCCATGGTGCCCCTTTGTGTCGTGCCCCTTGTGCCAGTGTCCGTGCTCCTCGTGGCCGTGTCCATGATCGCCCTTCTCGCCATGATGGTGATGGTGATGGTAGCCGTCGTCGTGGTGGTGATGTTTCTTGTGTCCGCCATGCTCGCCATGGTGCCCCTTGTGCCCCTCGTGGTGGTGGTGACCGTGCTTGCCGTGGTGGTGTTCGTGGTGGCCCTTGTGCCCCTTGTGGCCGTGGTCGCCGTGCTCGTGGTGATGGTGTCCGTGATGCTCGTGGCCGCCGCCCTTGTCCCAGTGATGACCGGAGGCGGCGGCTTCCAGGTCCGCCGAGCGCCTCTCTCCGATCTCCCGGGCGGAGACGAGCGCCACGAGGGCCGCTAGCCCCAGCGCTACAAGTAAACTGTTTCTCATCGTGTGGCAGTCGCTGATCGAATGATGCCCGCTGTAGCGGCGATGATATTATATACTTCGCGCTGCGCGGCTTGAGAAACGTTCACGTTGTTTGTTAGGGTCAAGGCTGTAACGGCTCGGGAGTGCGGCCGGAGAGATTTCCACTTCCTACCGGTTGAACAGAACTGAAAACAATGCGATGCTGTTTCATGACATTATGGCTGCTTAGTTATTAGAATGTAAAGGAACTCTACTTTCAAAGAATCCGTCATTGGTTCAGCGCAAACAATCTAGTCTTAAGCAACAAGAAACTGAATGCATCAAGTTAACTTTGCTCGATGTAAAAAATCCTGAAGATGGATGTTACCATTAACAATGAGCACCTTAATTTCGTGGATGAGATAGTTTTCTTAGGGATAAATATAGATTCTAAATTGCAGTGGAGCCCTCACATATTTAGTTTATGTAGTAAACTTAGTTCTTCAGCTTATGCTCTAAAGAAAATCAGACAACTTACTGATATAGCCACCTGCTAGGCTCGTTTACTTTAGCTACTTTCACTATAAAATTTTCATATGGTATTTTACTGTGGGGTAATGCTGCAAACATCGACGCCATTTTTATTCTACAAAAGAAAGCAATGAGAGCTATTTATGGTATTCGATGTCGAGAGTCCCTAATGATGTTTTCTAGATGTGGCTCGGAGTCTGGAAATGTGCCCGGTGTATGGCAATAGGATCGCCAACTATTTCATACTGGGAGGTAAACGTAACTAGTTAACGTGGGAGTGTACTACACTCCTCTGCCTACCTCTTCGGGGATCACAGGCGTGATGTTACGTAAATATTTTTTAATAATGTACAAGATTATGTGTTGTCCCACTTTCCTATACTTTAAAGTTTTTGATTATGGAGTCACACTATCCTTTTAATATTACAAATATGCACGGTTAAGAGGTGCAAGCGAACTCCAAACCGTCTTTTGGTAGCTTTTAATTAAAAAGAAATTCGGAAACATAACACGACATTTAATATTGAAATAAGTGGACCTCAATTTTTTTAAATATTATTTTATCTTTACATTACGTCCCTTATGGGGTAGTTAAGGAGCATAAAATATCAAATATCTCCTTCCGTAGCGACCTTACGAGCTTCTACTTTCATTTATATTTTTAGACATTTTTACATTATTAGATTTACTCAGCCCATACTGAAATATCTACAAGCAAGTGTCTAAAATTTCCTCCAGACTGGAACGCAAATTCAAATGAAAAAAAAAGTTGCTTTCAGGTGTAAATGGGTATACTCGTAGATCTACGTATATAGCTATGTCTTACCAGCCCTGGTAAGACCTAGACATAAAACCTAATAACTCATTTAGTATAGTACACTAATGCTCCCTTATTAAATTGTTTACTTCAATTGTAGCGTGTTCCGGCCCTCGTGTTGCGCGAAAACAGCAAATGCAAGTTCGTCAATTTAATACTACCTACAGAGAGATCTGTGAACTGGTGGACACCATGAACAATGGCATTGAGGGCATCTTCATGTTTCTGAGCATCGTGAATTGTTCCGTACACTTAATTATGATCCCGTACGACATCATCACAGACCTCCGTAAGTTAATTGTGACACCAATGAGCAACACGATTTATGCCGGATAGAACGCGAATAGTTACTGTTTCAAATTTAACTAGACAATCCCTGGATCTACTTTTATGGCAACGTGATTTTAGTATCTATCGATTAGCAACATATTTCATGTATGATGTAACATCCCTTGATTAATCAATTTTAATTGTAACTTAAGGCACAGCTAAATGTCCTGGCGGCCAATGGGCAGCAGCATAGGCGGTGCGAGAAGCTGTGCTCTGGGATCCGCAACCCGCATGCCCCGCGTACGGATTATGGGCATAACCCCTTAGTCCAGTAGTGCAATAGGCCGACAAAGATGATGATGATCAATTGTAACTTATACGATTGCTACACTCCGTTAGTGTTAATTTCTTACTATAACTTAGTTGAATGTCAATTGTAATTTCCTTATTTTCATACAAATTCGATTTCGATTTCGCGTATGAGGCGATGTTAAGTTCTCGTTTAATTTAAAACTCTTATCCTAATCAGATATTTGAATTAAAAGATCAATAACAATATAGGTAGTTAGACATTTTTTATTGGCTTATGTTGTCTACAGCTCGTCATTACTTGTATAAATATTTCCTAGGCATGAAGTCATTCTCTGTCACGAGTGTGTTCTTGCAAGTATCTTGGTTATTGATTAATTTCGCCAACATGAATATGATCGTCGCTCCTGGTCAACGCATCATTCAAACCGTAAATACTTATATTGGTAACATTATTAACGCATGATGATCGAGTTTAATCGTTCCGATTCCGGCAATAGACTGACCCTAACAGAAATCACCTGATAATATTAGGTGAATAGATAAAATGGAATATCTTTTCGATGGAGTTTTGTGGATTTTCAAGTAGACATACTTCTTAATCTCCGTTTTTGTATTGGAGTGGAGAAACGATGACTTGCAGAAGAATATGTACTTCTTTGTTAATGGTTAAAAGTCAACACGTCCTAGGGTTGATCTATTTGTCAATCGGATTAAATATATCTATTATATATTTATATTATTTTCTCCGCGGTCACTGCTCTCCTGGAAGCTAAGACTGAGAATGATTTGTTTGCAGATGAACGTCAGGTGATATTGTTTGAATGTTTGAAGTTCTGTGAGCGAGAAGTATGGTTGAGTTTTCTTTTAATTGACGCATTTGGTCTCAACTGTGACACAATTGAGACCAATTGCGTTGAGGCTAATTACTGCCTCGTTAGTCGTGTTGGTTGCGAGCGCGACTGCCGATCGAGAGGTCCTAGGTTCAAATCCCGAGTCGGGTACTGACCTAAGTTTTGTAGTAATAGCTCAGAGTCCAGAAGTGTACCCGGTGTATGACAATAGACTCACCATCTATTCCATAGTGGGATGTAAACATAACTGGTGAAACGTATTAGTGTTATACTCATTTCTGCCTTCCTCTTCGGAGATTAGAGGCGTGATGTTGCGTAATTAAATTAATAAATAAAATATTGTGTTAAAACATTTATAGCAAATTATTATCTTTAACAGAACGAGCAAACACGAGTTCGTGTCGCTAAACTTGTGGAACAAGCGCATCTGTATGGCGATGGGGTTTGTGAGGAGTTACAAAACCTATTCATAACGTTGATGCTGATCGAGCCAGCGTTTTCTCCGCTTGATGTGTGCACGCTGTCCAGGAGATTTCTCTTGTCTGTCAGTAATCTTAATAATTTATTTAAAATACTATAGGTCACAATGATTAATTTGCAGGATATTTATTTATTTATCCTTCATCGTTGATAACAAAGGGTATTTTAATATGACTTTTTGAAATGTATTTTCAAGGAGTCTGGAAAAAAGTAAAGCCGTGTTCAGCGCCCGTCAAATATACGTCGCAGCGGTCACGTTACTAACCCAGATATTCTTAATACTTTATTAATAAACAATGAAAACTATAACGTGCACAATGGCGCCTATAAAATATTTACGCACGAAACGAATTACTGTTATTGATGCAGTGTTTTCATCACAGATTGTTTCTTTATTCCTTCATTTTTCGTCTTGTTTTAGGTCTGCGGTGTCGTCGCAACGTATCTGGTGATCTTGGAGCAGTTCCGGTCAGCTGCATAATCGCTGAATGGCGATAGCGCTATGTTTAACATTTCTGAGTGTTTTAATATATACAATGCGTGTGTTTGGGGTGCATTCTGATTTTGTTAGTCTGTGATTCTTGAAAACTGTCTGTAATGTATGTAATGTAACGCAATATGTTTTCGATGACTCTTAAATAAGCGTGTAGTATGCTTCCTATACATTTTATCAGAATTAGTATTATTACGTTTTTCGATAGCTACATTTGATTTCAAGAGGATTCAATAATAACACGTACTTCTAGGGTGCGTATGATTAATTATTGATTATGTTGTAAAACGTAACCGATAAAAATGAATCTCTATGATGCAGTCAAAAATAACGATGGGATATGCAAAAAAACTAATGCGAAGAGTAAAAACAAAACTTAAAAAAATATATCCGCAATACACAACTTGTGTACGAGTATAATCCACATATTGTGTATATTTACACATTAAACATTTAGAGAAAGGTTGCTTGTAATTATATCAAAGGCCGAGTAAGTAATGACGTCATATTAACGTATAATATATAGTGTAATATGACCTAATAACCATTTAGTGTGAGCACATCTGCTATAATAAGTTGAAAAGATTTTTATCACTCACCGTCTCTACGCCAGCTCAAACACGCTATGTGCAACAAAGTATGTCTCAATGAATTTTAGAAATAATTGCATGTATTATGAATTCTGCTGCTTAGCGGAAAAACTAACTATATACTCGTATGAAGCGGCTGCATGGCCGCAGGATAACATTGAAGAAAATTTTCTGTCCCCTTTTCCATAGAGCTAGTAAGAGTAAGGAAGTTTGCAGTTAATAATAATACTTATTAAAGTATTCTGACCACGACCAGTTGTATGTACATATGTAAATGATATTTTTTAATTTTTTTCTTCAACTGTCAGAACATTAGCACCATATCGAAAGTTTATTCTTAATTTCAAATATGTTCTGTTATTACTTTATCAAATATGTACTATGATTAATTTAAATTTGTGGCTTGATGCCGTGGCATTAGCTGTGACAAAAAATTATCCTCTGGTCTGTTGCTAAATGAGATAATAGTGTATTACATAAATTTATATTAAAAATTGAACAGCCTAACCGCATTTTCCTTGGTGGGACATAAACGTAACTGGTAAAACGCGGAAGTGTACAACACTCCTCTGCTGGATAATAATTCGTTTCTGTTACATAAAAATTCGCAGATACCTTTCCCTACTATTACCTCGTTGTCAGTTATTGATTTAAAATTAAAATGTTAATTAAAACACACTCACTTAGCTTCATAATTGAACTCTTTGCTTGAGCTGAATATCTTTGTTTCCCGAATAAAGCGTGAGTTACCGTTTGAATAATTATATTACATTCTCGCACATACCATACATTTTTATTTATTTATTTATGAGAATATTTTGTTCCTTCGGATTTCCATTGTTTTGTGTAGCGTTGTTTCTTTCTAAGATAAATTTTACTTCAGTTTCCATTCATACATTGATTGCCATTAATAAAAGATTTCTGTAGGTTTATGATAACATTTGTGACACATGATTGGTTCTGGAATTTTTTCAAATGTTAATTACTGTAAAATTATCTTACTGTGTGTGCCTTTTAATCTTCAATAACATAATTTTATACGTTAACGCAATAAAATCACACAAATTTGAACTCTGAGTTTTTAAATATTTCTCCCCCTAGACAAAAACGACTCATTTGCTCATATTCCAGCTCTGATAATACAGGCAACTTAAAAACTTTTGCTAGGCATACATATATTGCAAGGTTTTGTTATTGCAACCTAATCCTTTGGTGGCTAAACAGTAAATCTTATCCTGTATGGAGATATACTACCAACATATTATAAGCTATCGTCACATAGATACACGGATCTGACATTTAGTGGTAGAAGAACACATCGTTGATCATCTTCATGACTAAAGTAAGGACAGGTCATGCGCAGTAGGCAATCGCGAATAAGTATAACATATTATGCAACTTTTTTTCATTTCAATACAATTTGTATTTCTAATGGTTTCATAATTCAAAAACGTTTTTGAAAAATAATTTTTTAAATGAGAAATATCGCACGTGAATAAAAGTTACATTTCAAGATTGAAGATCTTTAATATTTTAGCAAATCACACACAGTTGGGAGTATTATTAGCGTGTCATACACGAATTAATTATAAGCAATAGTTAAATCATTAAAATTTATAAGGCACGACATTTTCGTTTAACTATTCTGCATGTCGAAACTGCACCAAGGTCACCACATAAGTCACAGAAAATCCTATAACCTGAAACAGAACTGACATTTTATTATTTTTCATAATAAATATTTAGCGTGGCTAACAGACAGATATGCCACTTGCTAGTAAGAGGTTACCGTCGCCTATGAACATTTGCAATATTGGAGAAGGGACAAATGTATCGTCGGGACGTCAAGTAATGTGTTGGCAGCTTTGAAGGATAGCTTTCTTGGCGTCTTTCTTGATGAAACCCATGTCACTGTGATCCAAGAAAACCTCAGAGGGAAGCTCATTTCACATTTTACATGTGCGCGATAAAAAATAATATACAAACAGAGGCGTACAACAAACAGCCACGAGTCCAGTTGATGTGGTTGAAACCTCAGTCCTCCAATCTTTTCATAATTTTGACGTTTCAAACTGCACGTTGCTGTTTTTGCACGGTGTTAGAGGTAGCAAATGCATATTGTGGGGTTCCAAGTCAGAGGAGGGAGAAAATACGCCATGTGGGCCCTTACTTGGATTGTGTAAAACGTCACCAGTTGCCCCGCACTAAAATACCATTTTGCCCGTTAACGATACCTAGCTCTTTGACAAGTAACACAGCTTTGCTGTACATATGATTACTGTAGTACACTATTCAATATGCGAACTCTGAAGACTGCGATACTTGCTACAATGGAGAATGCGGCTCCATGGAACTTTGTGATTCCATGAACCGCGGTTTCATGACGCCATGAAAATGGGCTTTCGTAGCAAACAGGTAAACTTGTGATTTCTTAGGGTTGAACTCAGCGACGTTCACTCGATTCCAATCCCAGACCCACTCCAGAGAGTGATCGTCCGTAGACAAAAAAATATTTAGCTTTTCTACCACAAGTTTTCGAGAGCCACTGGAATAGCCTGTACAGTATAGGTCCCCAGCACTTTTATCCGCCAAGCAATGATTGGTGCTGGTTTGCCTTAACATGGCATTTACGTGTTGTGTGAATTGCATTAGTGGCAAGACAGACTTATTAGGTACGACTTAGCCACTGGATACGACGGATGGAACTCCCTTTACCCTGTCGTATCACGTCAGCCACAGTATCAGCACATCCACAAATCGTTGCACTTGTAAACCTGAGAATGTATTATAATCCTGAGAATCTTCGCCTAAGATAAAGTTAAATACTAAATTGTAAATTTACTGTTCTAGTTATTGAATAGAATGCAAAACATGTTTTGTGAATATGTATTTATATTATAGGTCTACAGTTAAGATCTCAGTAAACTCTTTTTATTCAGCGTCCGTTAGGTCAGCTTACTGTACATAAAATGTGTCCTTAAGCATTATCCATAGGTATTTAAAATTGTTTACAGCACGAGCCACGTTCTCTTAAGTCTGTAAATATCTCAAATAATAAGTAACACTTTAAATGGTTACAACATAATGTTCTCTAATTAGATGGGATGTGTGCAAAATATAAAGTCCAAGAAAGATTATATAAGTGAGAGAAAAAAAATAAACATCAGCATATTAAGAAAGGAAAATGACACATCAGTGAATATAACCATTTTGCCTAACTACATAGGTGCGTTTATGTCTTTTAAGCATTTCACAAAATCTTTGCCAGATAAAATCGTGAAAGTTACTAACAGACAAGAGTAGTCCTCTTGACAGGGTGCATATGCCGAGCGGGCATAATGTAGGGATGTTTAGCATTAATGGTACAAATAGCTTCTGTAATTCGGTGCTAAGCTCGCCGGTCCACATGTGCGAATTTCCCACGAGTTTAGTAAAATGAAGTCGTATTCGGTTGTTCTATTAAACAAATAAAATTTCATGTGATGGTAAGCTCGTGTTTAAAAAATTGCACATTTCAGAACATTTTAACGTGACAACTGGGATAGACAGCCTTGTTAAATTATTAAGTTTCTTATCGTCCCAAATACCTCAGTGCCTGAAATCGAAAGTATTCGAGCGATGTGTGCTACCAGTGCCGACAAACATTCGCCAGCGTTATGGTAAAGGCTCAAAGTCACTCAGTGGTATTTCTCTTTCTATTTCTATGGATTGAAATGTCTCAGAACCGGGTGAGTTATTACGTTCTGTAGCAGAAATAAAGACTAATGGATAGATAGATGGTCTTTTATAACTATACATTGGTTTAAAAATTACCTCTTGAAATATATTATGACCAGGAGCAACGACCATGTAAATGTTGACGATATCAAACACAAGCCACATTACTTCCTTGAAGACATCTAAACCGCGTAACGGACGCGTCTCTGCAAAATATTTATGTAATTTTATACTGGTCTAACAATAATTAAGATAATAACAATAAAGCAATTACTATGATAGCCAATCTACCGGATTATTATTTATTGATTTTTTTCTCGTTTATAAATAACAGCATTCGATTAGGTTCTACAAACGGTTCTTCCACTTGCAGGTCTCGAGTAATTGTAAGCAGAAATCGTTGACTTATTTATGGATTTTAAACATTTACTGGCGACCACCTTTAAATCTTTAAACCTCCAACCGTTATGCATGCGGCCATGGCTTACTGGAAACGTTGGCACTCTAGTGCGCTATACAGAAACACTGACAATAAGCACTGATATTTGGGGGAGGT
The DNA here is from genome assembly GCA_018244935.1 of Ardaris minthe. Classification (NCBI taxonomy): domain Eukaryota; kingdom Metazoa; phylum Arthropoda; class Insecta; order Lepidoptera; family Hesperiidae; genus Ardaris; species Ardaris minthe. Next base: position 4,550 of record DWTR01000095.1, on the reverse strand, counting down.
TAAAAGCGTTCCAAGCGTGCCTGCACTAAATATGTAAATGTGAAGGGTCGTTTGATCTATACTTTCCACAACTTACCAATGGCATCAATAAAACGGAAAGAAGACGTAGTTAGACGAATAGCGCAATTCATTATGCTTAAAAACATCATTGCGCCCTCACTGCTTTTGTTCATGGTGTCGATTATTCCGCAGATCTCCGTGTAAATAGTATTGAGTTGTCGAATAGTCATCAGGTCCTTTCTTCTAGGTTCTTCCGTCACAAATTCATCTGAGATTATCAATTTTTTTGTTCAATTAGAAATATGTAAATCTAAATATTAGCGAAACAATCGCCACACCTCATGTAACAACATATTAAGCAAGTCATTAGCGAGCCCCAACATGGAATCATTGCCAAAGGCTCTGCTATTACCAATCTACTATCATTTGTTGACCATAATTTACTTTTATTTAAATTAAAACATCATTTAAACGTGGGTGGTTTATTTCTGCGTGGGTTCCAAATAAGCGTAAAGTTAGAGTTGTCGGCAATGACTTTCAATCTAAAGATTATATATCTCCGGGAGTCCAGAGTCGGGAGTTCCACAAGGATCTGTATTAGCACCTATCTTTGTTACCATGTCTATTGTGACATAAACTATCTCATAAAACTTAACATACGTAACAACACGCCTATAATCCCCTTAGAGGTAGGTAGGTGTGGAATAGGTGCTGAGCCTATTGCCATACACCAGGCACATTGCAAGACACCGACCCACTACTAGTAAATTTCATTATAAAAATCCAGTAGTGCCCGAGACGCGATTGGAACCCAGGATCTTCCGATCGGCAGTCGCGCTTGCATCAAACACGAAACACATAAAACACTGGTTTTCAGTTATATGTTAATGATTAAAAAATATTTCGATGCGTACAAAACGCAAATGAGCAAGACATTGCAGAAGGATATTCATAGAGTAAATATGGGGTGCATCATAAATTTAATAGCCACTAATTCTGATAAATGTGTACATATCAAGTTTTCTCATAAACGTAACAAGGACTCTTTTAAACACATTTTTGGTACAAGATTAAAAATTGTTGACAAAGTTAAAGACTCAGGAGTAACGATAATCACATAGTTACGATTCGATAATCATCTCAATAATCTTATTATAAAGCGATTTAAAATAATCTATTCACTAATTAGAATACAAAATAATTTACATCGGTTATAGCTCTTAATCCTTTGTTACAAAAACCATTATTCAATCAAACACTACGAGTACTCGTATGACAACCGAGTGCGCCACTTCAAACTCCGTTTGTTCAAAACAACGACAAAATACAAACTTCTCAATGAACTTATTGACTGTCCATATCTTTTATCTCGTATAAGTACGAGTATAATCGCACATAGAATTAACGCTAGATTGAATTGCAATAAACTCTTACATAACTCCTAACAATAAGGCCAAGTCTGCAAATAATTTAACATTAAACATTTCCCTTAGGAAATGTAATAGAATTTTTCTTAATTCTGATAAAAATCTCTTTGCAGACTCTTCAGGTCTGTTAATATAATCTATATTGTTTGGCAAATTATTCATAGTTTAATTTTCTTTTGGTTCATTTTTTTAGACATAAGCTCCTCGTAAAAAATCTATCGCTCACGTAAATGTTCTGTTTATTCTTCACGGTATTCACACTTACAAGCGTTCCTGGTTATAACTTATTATAATGTTAAACGTTAACTTATCATTCAATTTGTGAACATGAATATAATGTTACATGCCGCCTTTTTATTACAATGTATTAAGTGTATTATATGTAGGTACTTAGTTGGTGTGCCTTTTTTATAAATAAATCACGCCAGGTCCTTATAGGATAGACATCTTCACATTTTCACACATTCGCACGGGGTTTCGGAGACTTCTAAGAATAATATATCATTTTACATATACATATACGTTTTATATATACCTGGGTGTGTACTACACTCCTCAGCCTACCCCTGCGGGTATTACAGGCGTGATGCAACTTTTATTATACATATATGTTGAACAATTTTAGACTTAATATCGTGATATGGAAGATCGCGTTACCTGATAGATTTTCAGTATTGTTGACTGTTGCATGCATGCATGCGCTGTTGCATGACAGCTGTTGCAGAGACTTGTTAAAACTGGATAGTATTGATGCTATGTACCTGGCCGTTAATGTCGACTGCAATTGTAAAATATTACTACACGTGTAGTAGAAAAGAAACGACGCCGTTTGTAAAAACCAGGTCACTGGAAAAAACCACCTTCAATGAATAAAACGCAAATCTAAGGCACGTAATGTCCTACAAACTTTAAAATTTTTAAAAAGAAAACAACGTTAACGCTAATCATTGCATGAGTATATTGTACACGAATGTTACTGGGATTAATTATTAGATATTTATTGTAAATGTTTGTGCATATTGCTGCCAGGGTGTCTAAATAAATAAAAAAACCCTAAAAACTTAGTATAAATATCGTAAGGGAACACTTCATCACTTGACTGGATTTCTTAAAAATGCTAACTAATTTGGTGCGATTTTATCGTATTTGTAAAAATTTTATTGCCTTCAGCCATTATCAATACCAATGTCATGTTTATACGCGTTCATTAAAACGCAATGTAAACAAAATATTAAAATCAAAATAATTGTCTCAATCCATAAACCTATTGTAAAATAATTGTCTATCGGAATGACATTATCTTATTTGAACTAATATGTGGGCTAATTATACATATATATACACAAGAATAATTATAACAATAGTACCTACATTGCACGTTTCGAGTCATAACGTCTTTAAGTGCATCGTAAAAGTTTATGAGTACGAGGACAAATAAAACAATTATTGATAGCGCAGCGAACATCAGTTCCTTCTTCTGGGTTGCGTCAGCGCAGCTGTGATCGCGGAGCTTAGCCTTCACCTGGAACATAAGAGTTAAATACAGACACAGTCGTGACACTGTGATTACTGAATTGGAGCTCTTCAAGTCATAGTACAATAAATCACTTATCAATCATTGCACTGCATCGGTTTGACTGGTCCCAAGTTATACAAACTGAACTGATTTATTCCTTCAGTAAGACATTTACGCATTTTTGTAACATTGTTATAACTAGTGGCCGCCTATCTGGTCGAAATTCGACCATAATCAATTTAAATTTCAGGTTTAAAGGTCTAGGTTATTGTCAGAGACTGTACTAAGCTACACAGTTCATTAACCTTTTTTAAATAAATTAAAAAATTCGAATAAAATTATCGATACCACCATCAATAAAATAAAAATAAGGTGGGCACGGGCAAATTTTTTTAGAGTATAACTTCATGTCTTCTTACGATGGTTTTGTAGATAATTAATTTATATATTTATAGATTATATATTTATAATGCATTATTTCATAAAATATTATCTTTCTGCACCCATCCCCCCGGTGAACTTTATAGTGTCCCAAGTTTCATACACTTCCGTTCGCGCACCGTTCGTAAAAAGGGATCCAAAGGCCGATGCTTCACGTATTAATATATAGACCCTCTTTACACTGTTACGCTCAGGTACCGTTTGTAATTCAAAAACTGTACCCAGTATTGTGATCAGAGCTTACTGTGATATACTACAGAATACAGTGAACGTTATCAAATAGAGTGACGACGCTAAGGTTTCATATGACTTACTATTTTAATTATGACAAATATACTACTTTAATTAATTACTATAATATTAATACATGTCGTATATAATTATAACGTAACACAGCGCCCGTAATCCTCGAAGAGGCAGGCAGAGGTGTGTGATACACTCGCACGTTTCAGCAGCTACGTTTACGGCGCGATGTTACATATGTCATTATAATATGTCCAAGTATCATAATCTAATCAATATTTACCATAGCTGTCCGTTTTACGAGTTTAATCCAGGTCTCCATGCGATCGGACGCAAAATAAACTGCATATAATATGACTGACATTGTATACAATAAATCCGAGAGCCTGACAACGTACATTGTCACCGGTACTGAGGCTACACTCATTGATATTACCAGACGTGTATTGCAAATTATAGAGTATATCGGAATCGCACCTGGAATGTTAATTGAACAGGTGTATCATGACGTTACTTTAAATCACTAGATAACAGGAACCAACCAGGCTATATGATCATGAGAGTTTAAATTGGCAAATTGTAATTATTTCGTTCCACGTGTTCAGTGTTTAGTCATGAGTTCAGTCATTCATCCTCTGCGCTTTAATGTGTGACCACGAGTGGAAAATGTTCAAGAGCGTTTCCATGCTTCAGACGGTATACTCCGTCAGTCGGTTATGGTTTATAGTTTAAGACTTTATTTCTCTAAAGGATTTACAATAAATTCACTTACAGAGAAATTAAACTTATAACAAAACTTATTTGTACTGATTGGCATAGTGACGAATAACCACAATAAAATTGCAACGTATATCTATAAGCAAGGAAAGAATCTTTAACAAAATGTAAGGTTATGAACAAAACTCAGCGTACTAAATAATAGA
>DWTR01000094.1:0-14475 GCA_018244935.1 Ardaris minthe | reverse complement strand
TTTTGTCCTATATTCTATCTCAGTTATTGCACACGTCATGTGATGTGACGCAAAGAAACGTAATATTACTGTTAGATCTTTACTTAACATAACATCACTCCCGTACATTAGAATTATTTAGAACACATGAGTATCTATTGCTCCTCAGCCTTTCAACGGCTGATGGAGTTGAACATAATCTGGTGACGGAATTAAATCTGTGTTACTGTCTAAATACAAGATACTGGATACAGGATATTGTATTTTTTCTTCTATTCATTTTATAGTCATCGTGCCTTAGTCTTGGTCAATATTATCATTAATATTTTGGATTTTTCTTGTCTGTCGCAATTCTTGTTACCTCTTTATATATAATATTTGTGTTTTTATATAATATTAATATCTATATGTCGCATTTCGTTAACTGTCGAGACTATATATGTGCTGCCTTAATTACGTGTATAAGGTAATTTTCATCCTATTTCATCGAAGAGGTAGGCAGAGGAGTGACATACAGTCCCACGGTTCACCAGTAATTTCATTACTAAACGTTGTGATATACACTGTGGGCCCGTCTAAACAAGGATTTATGTGCGTTACAACTCCGCCACGCGGGTATAAACCTTCAGACATATCCGCTACTCGTCCGCCCTGTGTAGCCGCACTGCATCTAGGCGGAGGGGGGACATTACAAATTAATAGCACAAAGACCGGCCGCAGATCGCCGCTGCGAAAATTTACAGGCACCAGACACTTATACTGCTCTACAGAGTATAAAGGCAAGGCTTACGTATGTAGAGCTACATGTTAGGCGACACCTACAAGCGCCTACTGTTTTATTGCTTGTAAATAAATTTTCCCCGCTCGGCTTTTTATTGAGACTATTTTGTGCACATTCTGATCTGGCACCACTAATAATATTAACTATAGGTAACCAGAAAATATGTCAATTGGAATTACAATCGTTTTAAACTATTTTATTTACGTTAGTTAAACTCGTAATGTTTGTTTTTACACCCATTATAAACAGAATGTGTTTATATACTCTGAATACCAAGATTATTTTAGTATGCTTAACATTTATATAGTTTGTTAGGTTCGGCGCGATCGTTTGAAATTTTTGTTTTCATTTTGTAGGAGTTTCAACCGATTTTCTCACTTTGCTCACAAATATAACATAGGCAATAATGTTAGATACACACTAACCATTTTGCCAATTAGCAACAATAGATACACACCTGTCATTAATCTCAAAGAGAGCTTCAATCTGCAGCAAGGACTTCATACAACGAGGAACCTACGTTCGCTGCCTATTTTAAATAAAAAATACGACATACCTTATAATTAAAACGGCTTACTAATACCGCCCGTTAGAGGAATGTGTTCATAATTAAGGAGTTCTTACGTTTTCGTGATGTTTCGTTTATTTGTTTTGGATGTGCCGTTCGCCGAAGCGGCAGCGTTTGTTCGCCTTTACAAGGTATTATTAATTCACGTTTCAGCGATAGATATAAACTGAACAGGGCAGTTGATGTCTTGATGAATGTATTACCGACAGTATGTCCTAATTGCCCGGGTAACATGCGGGTATTGAATACACGGCCGTGCCTTGCTTATCTATAAACATCATTAAGACTTATGGACTGTCTCATTTTAGAATGAACGAGGCGAGGCCACTGTCTGCCAAGCTGGCCAGATGTGGATTGACAGGTTTCATACGCCTTTGAGAACATAGAGAACTCCGAGATGTGCAGATTTGCTCCCGATGTTTTAACGCACCATCAGAGCGAGTTAATCATTAAATCACTTATGATTATGCAAGGAGGTCCGCGCTAAGATTCCAACATAGTACCCCGGAGTGGGAGGTTGAATTTTAAGCCACCAGGGCGTCGCTATTTAATTATCTGAATAACAATGATGTCTTGGGGCAACATCGTACACGAACATTAGCGCTGGGCAGATCCTGTATTGTAATGACCAGGCAGTTATTAAGCTCTGTATGTATGAATACATATAAAATACTAAATATAAAATACTAAAATACTAAACTTCACGATCCAAACGCAGAACGAATAATTGCGGTCAACGAACAAGACTACGTGCTTACTGGAAACCGAACCTTAGACTCAGCAACCGGATACACTGATCACTGAACGAATTGGCTAGTTAAACTAAATTATGTGACACTTTATATGTCCACCGCGAAAGCGTTAAAGTGCATCAATAGGGTCCGTAACCGTTGGGCTGACAAAAGGTCGCGTTCCACGAGAGCCAAACATGGCAGACAGGAAAATATCAAACATCAACACCGGTAAAAACGAAGTGATCTTAAAATCGATTTAAAGGGTGTGACTCTCAATGGATGCGACGTCCAGATTTTATCTATTCCGATACTGGGTGCAAACCAGTACTTAGCACACTTCGTTTACTTGACCATGTCGGCTGTGTCCCTGTGAATAATCGTAATAAAAGTTCCCATATTAATATAAAAATACTCAATCTCAAACGAAAATAAATTAATTAAACGTTTGTGAGGATATTGGACACTGCCTGTTATCTGCGACCCCGTAAGAGAACTAGTGTTATGGTATAATAATAAAACATTTCGTGACAAAAAAGAATATTTATTTAATCACAAAAGCAGTTAAAGCAATTTAGTGAGAAAGAAATGAATAGAATTATATGGAGGAAAGGAAAAAAATACATGGTGTAGATATAATATGAATAAGAACACCAGCTTACATCAAAGAATTTGATACAAATGGCAACATATTTAGGTATCGATGTAAATCTCGGAAATATCGTATCTATGTATGTCCAAAACATGAATAGTATGACATTCATTCTTCTACCATTAAAAGTTGGAGAATAGCTTAACGTGGAGGTCTACTGCACTCCTCTGCCCCCCTGTTCGGTTTACAGGCGTGATGTCACACGTTGATGTGTCAAAAGTAATAACTACAAGTCCTGGCCGCCTATGGGTAGCAGTGCAAGCGGCACGGGAAGCTGCGCTCCGCGGTCCCCAACCCGCATGCCCAGCGTGGGGATTATGGGCATAACCCCACAGGGGAGCCGGTGTCCAGCGGTGGTCTGCAATAGGCTGATGATAATGACGAAACACTACAATGTTAACGCTACACAATGTAACATTATCCTTATCAATGTACACAGTTTTAATGCAAGAAAACACGATTTCAAAACAATCCCTGTCACACGTCACCCCCTACCCTACATTCGACGCCGCCACCCCGCCGCCCGCACGCCCGTCTCGCCAGCAGGGCAGCGGTAGGTGGCCGGTTCGTATTAGCAACGCTATATCAACGTTGAGTCGTGAACGTACCCGAGACCATAGTAAGTGCGGGGAACGTAACTGTCAGTAATGTACCGCAGCTGTGGGCATAGCCCGACAGGGGAGGCCTATGCCCAGCAGTGGGCTCCAATAGGCTGGTGACGATAATGAATGTAACAGTCTTTTCCGGGTTACTAGCATTATATTTTTATTGCTACGTCACTTGCGGGGTAAGTAGAGAGGACGGAGCGCCAAATGTCCCTATCTATATTTATCTGTATCATTAATCCTTTTACATAGCTCTAGTCGTGATATTAATATACTTTATTGTAGGTATATTATTGTATACATTACTATATACATTATACATATTATTGTATACAATTTGGTAATCTTATTTCTATTAAGCGAATCCTCCGAAACAGCCATCTTCGTAAGAGTCAAAAATAATTGCAAGATTCCTTACGAGCATTCCACGATTTAGTTTGTGGTATCGAACACATAACTTTCAACCCCCATTATGAATTTGATTCTTTACCCCTCCGTCCACCCCTTCTGCGTTGTGCAAGTGATCTCTAAAACATCAACTACCCCTGCTCGATTCTGTAGCGTTATCTCACAGAATTATTGAAAGAGCCTACTCATTACTTCCTTTCAGCTAACCGTATTGGAGAATATCGCATTTATATAGAAATAACATAATTTGTTTAACTTTATTAGCTTTAGAACATTGATATTTCATATGTGCTAATAAGAATATTAATCGGACAAGTTGTTAAAGAATAAAACAAAAGAAAAGCAAATGAAAAAAAGAAAGAAAAAAAAACAGAAAATCTGTGGTGAATATTGATGCCAATGAGTACATACATTTTAAATAATATATGCAATAGTCCTGGGTTCCAATCCCGGCTCGGGCACTACTGGTAATTTATAAAACTTTGATTTTCTTGTAGTTGCTCGGAGTCTGGATATGTGCCCGGTGCATGGCAATAGGCTCACCACCTATTGCATAGTGGGATACAAACGTAACTGGTGAAACGTGGGAGTGTACTACACTCATCTGGCTACCTCTTAGGGGATTACAGGCGTGACGTTACGTAATATATACACAGTTTTAATCATAAGCTCCTATACAATATTGAAGTACCGTACATACCTATGTACGTATGTCTATATCGGTAGTTCTAAAAAAAATATTAATTCAAAATTTAAATTATTAATGTTTAAAATCAAGTCATTACTGTTCAGTAATTGCATATTGAAGTAAGTGTCTATACATACATATGTATGCTTGGCTGGTAAGACAGTGGCATAAGACACGTTTAAATTCAGTATTTTTTTCAAAATAATATCACAAGACAAAGTAAAAAATACCAACAAGTAAAATTGCACTATATAGTTCAAATAACAAACAGTTATATTATCAGACATATCACAGCTAACCCCCTACCCTATATTTAGCCACCTACCACCCTCCGGCCACCTCCTTCAGAGTTCTCTACTAATCGTATGTGTTGCAGTTAAGATCTGAGCGATGTCAACGAACCGTGTGGAGTTTAGACACAATTTTGTTATTAACTTAACTTTTAAATGAAATCTTCACTTACTGTAAATGTAATTTCGCATTAATTTAAGTTGGTGTAATTCTTTTTAGTCATTGTATACATGAAAGCGTAGTGAGCAATAAATGTCACAGTGTACAATAAACACAGTATGTAATATTTACCAACGAATCAAATCACATTTGTACCTCAATATTGTTATTATTTTATGCTATTAGGCTCAAAGCACAATAATTCTGTATTGATAAGATTAAGTACAAAATGTGGTAGATATCGAAAACCGTTTAAAATATTATATTCTTATTTCCTTAGCTGTGGGAGTGTACTACACTTCTCTGCCTATATCTTCGGGGATTACAGGCCTGATGTTACATTTACGTTTACTGGCTTTGGTATAAGCTTCCGTTAGAGATACACCCAGTGTCCTGCCACGGGGCTCTTAAAAAACCATTGAAAATTTAAAAATGCCCTTCAGGGCTGGCAACTTCACGCCTTTGGTATTGGAAAAGTCCGTAAGCCACAGTTAACACTTCCATCAACTGACTTTTTATTCATAAATCTATGCAAGAAAAGATTAATATTTATTTTCGATTTAATTTATCAATAGATGGTTATGAAGGTAAGTTTAAGGGCATAGTATTTCTTAGTAACTGTATCATATGACGCTCAACAAGCCCGATATAAATTGACAAAGAAAATCATATCTCTGTATTCCGGAAGTATATGTTAATACTTGGAACTAATAATTACAACACAATTCATACTTCGTCGATGAAAATGTTACCGAGAGACGTACAAAACGCTTAACTACACTTTATAGTTAAATAGTTTTGTCCAGTAATTTTAAATGCGGTAGAAATGGTCCTAAATTGTGGAGAAAAATACAAGGTGTCTTAAATTCAATCTCGTTCATTCAAAATGTCGGAAATGGAAACGAATTAGAATTTATCATCGAAGTATATAAATATTGTAGAACATTTTTCCGTGCTGCAGCGTTGTACATTTCGGGTTCTGTGCATACATAAAATTTTGCAAAAATACACGGAATGTTTCATACACATATAGAAACGTAACACCACTCCTGTAATCCCCGATGAGGTAGGCAGACTGGTGAGAAATGGGAGTGTACTGTTTAGTACACTTCCATTTCTCACCAGTTACGTTTACGTCCCACTATAGAATAGGTGGTGAGCCTATTGCCATGCACCGGGCACAATTCCAGAATCCCAGCCATTATTAGAAAATATAAATTAGAAAATGTAATAATGCCCGACTCGGGAATTGAACCCAGGACCTCCTGATCGGCAGTCGCGCTTGCAACCAACACGACCAACGAAGCAGCACGCGTAGATAGAATTTACTAAAAATAGATTTTAATACGCAGTACGCGTACGCACTTTCATGTGTTGTTTAGAAGATGGGCAGAATATTATATTAAGCTGTTTGACGTCTGTCATATCCATAAATCTGTATTCGTGCAATTAAGTAATGTAAATTTCTCCTTTTGGTTTAACCTAAGCCAAAACTCTTTTGTTTCGAGCTTTTTCTATTCGAATATCATTCGAGGTTTTAACGGCTCCTCTACAAAAGTAAGCGGACAAATTGCTTCTAAAACAACAAAAGCCGACCGGAAAAATTCACAATCGCACCGAATCATTAATCTCAGAAACAAATGGAAATCGGCCGACATCTGCTATACTGGCTCGAAAAAAAATGGCCGCCATAGTCGACAGTTGTCACGTTATTCTCGACGGGATTAATTAGAAATGCGATTAAAAGCAAACAAAACAGGGAATGGTGAACTTAAATTAATGAAAAATTACCACCCTCCGTGAACACTCGTCAACTCTTTTTTTTACGGGGTCGCTCCCGCGCATTAAGCGGCTTTAATTTGAATTCGAAATTAGAATTACGCGCGCTTTATAATTATTGTTTTTTTCTGCCAGCGACTGTTGATATCTAATTCACTGGTTCATTATTCCGAGACCTTTGTTTATTTTGCCTTAAATTACCTATTCTTTCTGACATTTTTAACGATTCTGATGTACTTAAGTGTAGTCAATAAAACATTATGCAAAAAAACACATAAATATCACGTTATTTAAAATCTAATTTAATATCATTACATGGTTACGCCGGGTCCCTTAAGGCATTGACAGCGATCACCAAGTGCCAAATATCTTCTACTCTAATAGAACCGGTAAATCAATTTTAATTAGTTTCTATGAATAAATTTCTATAATTGGTTTCTATGAATGAACACTTCTGTTGAAATAAAAATGAGCTTAATTTGCAAAATTCATGACATCATTCATAAGAGAAATTTAAAAAAAAACCTATAAACAAACTTAAAAATGTACAATGGCACGCGTCTGTGGTTTTCCCACGCATATGAATAAGAAATGGCGTCACCGCGGAAGGGCAATGATAAGTGCTTTTTAAATATCCTTGTACATACATGTATTTCATCTAATTATATAGATGATCTATTGAATAAGCGATGTAAATTATTGATGTACAAAATTCAAAGCCTTATTTGTCACTAACTTAAATTAAAAAAATATCAGCATAATATGATAAAAAACATAATTTCGCTTCACATACTAAATATTCCTATTTTATCTGTGTATTATATACATATTACAACACAAAAAAAAATATTCCAATGAACTGGGCTAGCCACCACAAAATCCCAGCGGAAAAAAAGAAAACAAAAATAATAATGGCGCGTGCGTGGCTTTCCCGCGCATTTAATTTCGGAACAATGGCGTTTGAAAATAATAAGTGATCGGGACACCGCGGAAGGGCAATGATGAGTGCTTTTGTGAGGAGAGCGCGACGAGAGCCCTCTACGTACGCGCCTCGAGAAATACACGTCGACTTTATGCTTTTACTTCACTTTTTTATTCCATTTAGCCGGCAACAATGTCTCTTCCGTGTGGATATTTTATGTTACCAACGATACTGATATTTGAATTATTGTTATGATGTTCGAGGACAGAAATTACTGTTTGTTTCATGTTAGCTAACGTTAACATTAGTATTCCTTTAAATACTTCTCCGTTATTAGTGTCTGTATATTAATATGTATATACACCTATGTAGTGTGTGTTACAGAACTAGGGTAATGAAACGCATATGGTTCGCAAGATTCTGTGCAACAAATATGAACGAAAGAAATGTATGTAATGTGAATATAACACATGATTTTCTCATAGAAAACTTTTGAACCAATTAACTGAAAATATTTTTTGATCACATTCAAAAACTATATAAGGTGAGATCCCCTTAATTTCGTGCATCAGAGAATATTACAAAATTTAAACCTTTCAAATTCAATTTCAAATTTCAAATAAAACTATAATTATTTATGGCTATTATTATTTTTTGCAGTTATACTGACTGAATATTTTTCATTCAATGTTTCCTTTTTAGACATACCTTATCTTATTCTCACAATGTTACGGTAAGAATTAAGAGCTTGCATGCAAATGTATTCTAACTATTACATAAAAAATCCATTCATTCCTTTATTTTACAAACTAATCAAACTTCCACTGTAAGTGTATCAAAAAGTAATAAAAATATATAACTCTACCGACTTTTGTCATAATTCGCGGACATCTGTAATAAATGGCTAAAAGCTTATATATAGGCTTGAGTTCTTTGAACTGTTACATTAATAGAAAAGCACCTGTATTTGTTCTGTACAGTATATTGGGTTCGTCCCATTCAACGACAGGCCGCATGAGGTAAAAAGAGCACCACTTTCCTAGTAGGGCGTAGTGTAGCATACCTAACAGATAACGCGGTTGAGCACCCTTTGTTAGCAAGTCGAACATGTTCCAACAGGTCTGCGAGTAAGGAGACGATGACGCATGACGACAATGTCTACGTATCTACGGATTGGACAATGTCGTACGATGTTACACGTCGGTGCGTGTAGTGATTTTTACCTGAATTATGTCACATTATGTCAACATTGGGAAAATGTAATAAGTCTGGACCTACCTAGCATTTCGCACAAGGCAAATCTCATACATAATATAAAAAGTTACTCAAGAATGATTTAATTCACAATATATCTACAAGTGAAATTATCGATTTTAAGATTTCAAAATATAAGTTAAATACTGAAAATTGAGTGATTGACTAAAATTGCTCGATTATGGAAATTCAAAGTTAATTGCATCAGCTTTCAATACGCACTTAGTCACTACTCAATACGGATTTTCCTTGATACCTTTAAATCATAATAATCACCGCATAACTTTGCATTTGTTGAAGAAACAGTTATTAGTTGAAGCAAGGATCATTAGACAGGGCACCTACAGGACGTACAGTATTGTTTGTTTTCGATTCCGGACGAGGCAAGCACGCCGCGATGTCCGCTTCTATTCGTTTACTCAAATTATGCTCTATAGCCATTCACTTTTACATAACGCGACTAACATAACATGTTTCTTTTATTTGTATATAGTTCACTCCCGCTAACATTATGTCACCGGTGCATATTGCTTTCATATGAGCGAAGCTGATGTTAAACTGCACCATCAGTATCTCAGCGGAGGGTGGACTGGGTGGGTAAGTGCGTCCAGGGAATGTCACCTTTCCGTCCGTTCTGTCGCTATACTCATATCAAAGACTTATCGTTCCGCCAATTTGGATGATATACAGTAAAAGCATTTGTAGTTGACATATGGCAGAAGTTGGCAGGTAGACTGTTTTAAACCACATGGATTTCTTACAGCACGTTGACAACGTAAAGCGTGTCAGAGAACTACTTTGTTTTTTTACTAGGGAACTACTTACTTTTGGTTTCTTCTTTTTCTGACTAGTTGGAAAATTAAATGTTCAAATAAAGGAATAAAACCGCAATGGAAAGACAATCGAAGTTATTTCTTATCGCTTCGATTTTTCGTTTCACACGATCGTACTCGTCACACAAATTTAAATCAACGAATATAAAATAATAATCATTATTATTATATCATCACGTCGTTTACGGGATAGGCAGAGAGCACCGAGGGCCAAATGCATCAAATAATGTTTAGCTCATTCGAAACAATTAACAATGAAGTAGTTAATGTTAAATAAATGACCTTAACTGCAACCATTGACCTCTTATCGGTGAACGCAACTCATTTAATTATTTCGCCATTAGGCGGGTAGCAACAAATGAGTCAGCTTCGACTCCCCGGCGGGCGCGTGACGCGCCGCGCGGAACGCACTCGTCGCCGCGTCTGCGCCCGGACACGCGCGCAGTTCTTTCTCTCCCTCTGATGATAACGTGAGAATGTCTCGACACACACATATTGACGGCTACACAATTAATTATTGGAAAGTGTTCGCATGTAGTGAAACAACTAGTTAAGTCGCAACGATAGCTCGCAGGTTTGCAACGTAGCTGCCACGTCGGGGCCCCGGTTTCAAATCTTGATGCACAACTGTTCACAAACATGTGAATCATAACATGTTTTAAGTTAGGACTTGCTGGGACGGTGAATGCAAAGTGCGCATGACAAACTTCAGACGCCTTCAAGAACATATTTTTCTCGAGTGTCTGAAGTTCACCAACGGCCTATTGGTCAGAATGGCAGATTTAGATTATACAAATACAAGTTAATTTAATGATAATACTATTTGTCCACAAGCTGGTGTATAAACTCCGGTCGACATTTAATCTGGCGGCTCGATTTTTATAGTTTACGGATTTCATTGCGATAACCTACTTTACGCAATAACCTAAACTAAAATAAATGTCCAATCAAAATGCTGTGCGATGCGGCGAGACAGCGCGCTCGGCCAGCGTGGCCGACTGTGGCCTCCACACTTCTCATTATATTAGCGACCCGTTTCAGCAGGGGTACAAAAAAAGCAGTTAATAATTATGGGTGTGACGGTGGTAAAGGTGATGGTGGTAGGTGGTGGCGGTGGTGGTATGCACCCCTGACTGTGTCTGTTTGTCTTTTCCCTACAGCTAGATTGGATAAAAGTTATCCAATAACGATGTAGCGGTTACACTGACTTCAAACATTGATCTTTACAATTTGCAAATGGAATAACACAAAGGGAGAACAAAGCATACAAAGGGAGTAAGAGCGAAAGTATTTCATACATTTACAATATGTAAGTGTAACGTATTAACGTATTTCACAACACGATCGACGCGTCAGCTGTTGCTAAGCGAGCGAGCGTGAGTCAGTGGAGTTGCCGTTCAGTTCCCGGCGTGGGCATCGTGACGCGATCATCGTACGATGTTCTTGTTAACCAATGCGACAATGAACACGTTTTTATTATAATTGTCATCGTTTTTAATCGCCCGGAGTCGTACCGACGTGTCGGCTGGCGGCGACGGGCGCTCGCCGGTATCGGCC
Organism: Ardaris minthe; assembly: GCA_018244935.1. NCBI lineage: Eukaryota > Metazoa > Arthropoda > Insecta > Lepidoptera > Hesperiidae > Ardaris > Ardaris minthe. The sequence continues at coordinate 3,268 of DWTR01000094.1, read as the reverse complement.
ACACGTCAGATTAACCGATCGTCTCGCAACTCAGAAACTTAAGTGTATTGTGACTAAGAATTTGTCAAGTAAAATAAATACATTCAATTATTAATAAATGCAAAACCGCTGGTTTCACATCGTCTTATATTAACATACAATTAACGTTTTTATCACCGGCCTCCTTAGCAACCGCCGAATGAGTCACGCACGGGTTCGATTCCCGTCGACGTCACGTACGTTACGCCACTTCTTTTGTTAATAAGAAGTGCTCTCTGTTAGCAATTACGTAACACGAATAGCATCAGACTAATTACTATTAACATTAATGATATTCTGACACCGGTTTGTCTTAGTCCGGTTACATAATTTCAAAATCTAGATCTCACATCTCATTTTATTGTAAAAGTTCAAATCTAGCGCATATATATCAGTTGTTACGATCAAACGGCTGTCGTTGCAAAATTGAAGATATTTTTATTTGGCAATCGGCTCGCGTTTGTCTGCTACATCCCCCGATGGGAACCGAGACGCAGCCCGGGGTGGTAGTTTTCATTTTGACGTACATAAAGTGTTCTAAGGAACCAATTTTGAATAAATGGAATTTGAATTTTGAATTTCGATGTTCCGCGCGTATCTAGACAGCGCGTATTCACTCTTGTGTTAAATAGTTACACGTTACACGAATCGGGAAAATAGGCGATGTTCTACTCTTACATACCCACTGCTCGGCACTCTTATTCGATACTGGAGCAGACCTGCAGTGAAGAAGTGAGGCGATGTAGATTTCTATGTCTAAAGCCTCCGCATGTACTATTAGCTACACAAGTTTATTAAAGTCGATCGCTAGTGACAGCTCAGTAGTTTTGGTGCCCAGTCCGCCACCCCCGGGTGAAACGATCAAAGGGTTGACGCTTGAACAGCAGTAGCTGCACGTAATATCAATAATTAAACGTCAAAATTACAACAATAGCACTCGTGGTACTCGTATATTCCATTTCCCGCATCTGGCAACGAACGCCGACCGCGCTTAGTAACAGACTCCTTTCATGTCTGCGTCATTTCAATGGCTTTAATTCAATTTTTTTTTCTTTGCGAACATTGCCAAAACCACGTCTGACATCTGTTTGTACATCAGATATAACACGCTATTCAGACGTTCCCAAATTGGCTGTCGCTTCGAAACTAATATTTTTGTAGCTTTCCGGAATGTATTGTTACGTGGAAGTGAACGTGAGATTATGATGTGTGTGACGAGAAAATGCATGGAGCCTTTCAATTGCGCCTAGTACTGTTAAGCAAGAATGTTTAAAATACATGTGACAAATATTACAACGCTGTGATAAAAGGTATCAAGGATATTTCGTTGTACGCGCGCACTTTCATCTTTTTATAAATTTCTGTAATTATATTAAAGGTTCCAAGGTTCCAAGCGCGACTGCCGAACGAGAGTTATTGGGTTCAAACCCGGGGTCGGGCACTATTGGATTTTTTAAACTTACATTTTCCTGTAAAGAGGCTCGGAGTGTGGAAATGTGTCCGGTGAATAGGCAATAGGCTCACTACCTAGTCCACAGGGCGACGTAAACGTGACTGGTGAAACGTGGGAGTGTACTAAACTCCTCTGCCTACCTCTTCGGGGATTATGGGCGTGATGTTACGTTTTTTTACGTTCCCCAGAAGTAATCAGATCAGCGATAAATTCCCGCATTTTCTCGTGTGGTTTCAACAACTAAATTCTGTCTTTCTATTAATATCTTTATTATATCACCACGCCAGGTTCCCTACGGGGTAGACAGAAAGCAGCGATTGTCACGTATCTCTATACATACAGACCTGTCGCGCGTCTTCTTATGATTTCTGTATAAAAACCCGGACGCGATCCAACGCGATAACTAGTGTGGCGGTAATTATTGGAATATTACCGGTCAACGTGAGTCAGAGTCACGCGGTAAGAAAACAGTTTTATTTCATCATTTTCGAGTTAGCGCCCCGCGGTCGGCTTGCGCAACTTTAAAATGCGAGTATAAATTATGAGGATAATCCGTACACGTACACGGGATGTTAATATTAACATTGATTTTGGCAACTCGATATGAGTTTCGGTTCGATGAAATGAATGCAATAGATGCATTGTGCGATACAATGTCGTAGAGATCGATGAAGCTCAGGTGTCCGAGACCACGCGCGACGGCTCTACGTGGCGGATGCGTTGAATACGACGTACAGAGAGAAACGGGGTTTTTGACTGTAGCAGTTATATGTTTTGAGATCGGTCCGATAAATTATCTCAAATTAAGTGAATTAATTTAAACGAGCTTCCTCCTCAACATACAAGTGCATGATTTATACGTTTAAGAATAATAATTATGATTGTATCATCCGGCCTGGTATCTTATGGGGTAGGAAGAGAGCAGTAAAACAATAAATTAAATAAAAGAAAACTAAAACGAATGGTAATAATAGACTGGCGTAATTGCTACGAGGCATTGATTTCGCTGTCTATTGTCCTCTGATTTTACTACAAAGTGTATATAAATATGAAATTATTTATAATAGCAAATGAGAAGCGAGCGGTGCGGGACAACTAGCGCGGGTCGCCGTGGAGGCCGTTAGCGGGTAATAATTGGTGGCCAGGTGACCGCTCGCTCCGGAACCATACGCCACCACTTACTGCATACTTAGCTACTTGCATGTTTCTGTACCCAATTGTATATGGGTACGATACTTCAATCATGACACATTGAATAAACATTACATATTCACACAAGATCCCTTACGGGGTAGACAGCATGAACAGACCTTTAGTGCTTCCGCTACGTTCATCACTTTCTTCATACGCGCACACTAGGGTCGTTCAGTTCTGTCTCCTCCACCAGCGCGCCTGACCAAGTTGGTCAACATGCGTGAAGCTTAATCTTTGTATTTCTTACATACTTAAGGCCATATTAACCCAAAATCGCTAGACCCGGCCTATGGTGACATAGTGGTAAGAATTAAATTGCTAAGTAGATACTTGTGTTGAAAATGTTACACCCCAACACAGAATAAATTCCATGTCGGGGCTGAGTAAGAAAACATTCCCTGATCACGTGCCGGGATGCAGGGTGTCGTAAGAGGCGGCGAAGCCCGGCGCTGATAGATCGCGGTACGGCGCGGTCTGCCGGCACGGATACATGCCCTGGCCGCCTGTAGGCAGCAGCGTAGGCGGTGAGAGAAGCTGTGCTCTGCGAGCCCCAACCCGCATGGCCAGCGCGGGGATTACGGACATAACCCCACAGAGGAGGCT